>JAPXFQ010001626.1:0-72777 GCA_028564705.1 Apricaphanius iberus
ACTACATTTTTGTAGGATAGTATGTGCTGTAGCTTCCTTTATACAACAAAAACTCATGGGATTAGAAAATTTCCTCTTTCTTAATTTCTAACCCTTTATACTGTAGATGTGAATAAAGTTAAAGCAAAGTTGTTAGAAAACGTGCGAGGCTCATTTCACTTGCAGAGCCACTTGTGGTGCCAGAACAGCTGAAGTTGCTTTCTGTGTTTCTGTTTATCCTCAGGTTAGTGATGAGAAGACAAGAGTATTATCTGACAACATCATAAACAGATTACCATGGCAACAGGAAGAAAAGGTAAACAGGAAGCTCCACGGCGTAAGATGAAGCTTGATTATTAAGGATTCTAAATGTAAGAAGACTTGAATGTTTTCTGTATATAGTTAGGAGACAACCTAGAGAGGCATTGATTGTAGAAATATTACTTTCTTTCTTCTCCTGATTTGATGAATTCCTTACTCCATCACCAGACTCCCTGTCCAAAGCGGGTGGCGTACGTTTCCCTGACGACGACGAACTTCCCGGTTCTCCCACTCGTAGAGATGACCTGTCAAACCTCTCCACCCTCGTCGCCGTCCTAGAGAAGGATGGCAGCTACTTGGTTAAGGTGTGTGTTCATCAGTTTGTGCGGAAAGTGACATGAATTTAGTTCGATGCACATGACTTTAAATATCCAGACCCAACTCTGTTTTTTTTTGTTGCATTTATTGCTCTAAATCAAATGTTATGTAATGTCTTATGAATGATAACAGTTCACTTTTACTTTTACGTGAAACCAAATGGGGGGTTAAAGGAGAAATGTCTTGGAGACATTGATGATGTCTATCTAAAGAATAGCAAAGCCAAAATATAATCTCTGTGATTGAATTTTAAAGAGTGTGTTAGAGTTTTTTCAACACAAATCTTCTATAACCACCCCTATTCTTAAGTGTGCTTAAACTAGGCTATGCTTCTGACTCAAGCCTGCTGTTTCTTTCTCAAGGCTGGGTTCCTTAAGAGCCACCACTGTTATGAGATTGTCTTCACTGTCCCAGATGTGCCATCTCTGGGCAAGGAGCTCACTTGTCTCCCTTCCATTTCTCCAACTCGGAGGCCCCAGAACCTCCGAATCCAACGGATTAACTCTACGCTGGAGGGTAGGTCTAGAAGCAAAATATCTTTGATGGAAAGAAATTTGGATATTTTGCCCTTCAACAGTGCATAAAAACATTAAAAGATTTGAGGAATCTGAAGGAATTTCAGTGCATAAAGGACAAGGATGCACATCTTTTCCAGGGATGCCCGTGCACATTTCAACAAGATAATGTAAAACCACATTTTGCACAAGTTAAAAACTCCTGGCTGCAGAGGAAGAGGGTACAGGTACCTGACTGGCCTGCCTCAACTCCCGAACTGTCTCCAATAGATAATGTGTAGCACATTTTGAAGCACAAAATGCACCAACAAAGACCCTGTTTCCCACCTTAATGGTGCGTTCACACCTCCCCAAACGCCAGCGTCAGTTGCGGCAAGATTACGTGTAAAGTCTTCGGTCAAGTACGTCAGAGGTCCGTCAGAGTCTCCAAGTGTGCATTTGTGAAACAGAGCATGTGCATTTCCGAATGAGCATTTGTGAAAAACTCTGCGTTAGTTTATTTATTATGAGACTTTCTCGGCTCCATATAAACGTCTTTAAGTGTTGTGAAAAGGAACGGCAACATTACAAAGTGGTGAATGTTCCAATTTGTTTTTAAATGTGTTGCAAGAACCAAAATTGGAATATATGTTTTTATTTGAAGAACTCTCAAATTATTCGAAGAACACATTACGTAATGTGCTCTTGTATTTTCATTGTAACACTGGTCAAAGATAACTTAACAAAGTACTGTTTTCAGTTTGATTTAACATACCGTCCCAACTTTTTCCTGATTTGGGGTTGTAATAGTGTTTTATTTCTCCACATTTTTCATTTATTTTTGAAGAAACTGTAGTGAGATGCTGCACCTAATACAGAGGTGAACAAAGTTAGGCCTAAAGCAGGGTGTTCTACACATATTACATGTCACCCGTCCCTGCGTCAACAAGCCTGAATCAAGTGATAGGTTCATCATCAGGTCTCTGGAGAACTTCAAGACATGTAAAGGATGTGATTTAACCGTTTAAATCAGCTGTGCTGGACAAGGAAACATCTAAAACCTACAGGACACCAACCATTGAGGACTGGAGTTGGATAATGCTGTATTATAACTGATTTGCTATGAGCTGGAAAGTTTGACCTGAATAAAAGTAAAAGTTGGTCCGTCCTCTGGGGCCCCCTTCTGGCCGAGGCCCCAAACATGTCTCTGCCTATTTGATTGACGGGCAGCGTCTATTTGCGTTAATTGTCTCTACAGTGTTCTCCCTGACCTGTCTGCTCTGTTCCTTGGTTTTATTATGCTTTTTACTATATCATACCACACCAGTTTATTTATACGCCATGTTCAAACACAACATGGGAGTCGACCAGAGTGGCGTACAAAAGACATTTGAATTAAAACAGCAATAAAATAATTAATAATTATAATAATAATAATAAAAGACAAAAAAAACAAAAAAACATACAAGACAGAGGAGAGCAATCAGGAATCAAAATAAAGATAAGTAAAATGAATAAAACCAAATAAAACCCAAAACAGAAATGAATCGCAGTTAAAAGCCAATGAATAAAAATAGGTTTTTAAATGAGAATTGAAGATGGGAAGCGATGGGGTGAGTCTGTTTTGGTTCCAAAGTTTTGGAGCACAAACCGAGAACGCACACTCACCACAAACTTTTTATTTGTTAATACTCTCTAACAAAACTTAACAGATATTCTGCATTTATATGGAGATTAAATCAAACACATCTAGACTAAATAAATCCCAGAAAAATAAACTGAAGTTCATGGTAGCATTGTGACAAAATTTTCAATAGGTTTGATTATTTGTGCGAGGTACTAATGTTACAGTTTAGTGTATCTCTAATTGCATTTTATAAATGTTTTGAATTCAGCTGCACTGAGCTCTGAATTTCAAACTATATAAACAATATATTCTTGTTTTTAAAGAGATGTAAACCCCCTCCTCTTTCCCCGATGTGTAGGAGGAGTAAAGGTAACATGCGAGTACAGGACTCGCCAGGAGGGGGTTCTTCAGGAGGAGATGACTGTGGCAGCCAAAGGACGAAAACACAGCAACTTGAAGATCAGACTCCAGGCCAGAGTCATCGGTAAGTGTGTGTGTGCTTACACCGGGACGGACTCAGACTGACCCACACAAACAAGGAAACACGCTTACCAGCTGCTGTGAACGTGTTGTTCCGTGTTGGAAACTCAAGAAAAAGGCTACATGTGACAGCTTCACACACATTTTTATACTTGCGGTTTCGTTTTGTGTTGGCATGACAACGCAGTGTGAAAACCCACCAGTGTTCCACTGCTTCAGGGTCCTAGCGGGTCGGTAGATCTGACACCAGGCCCACACTAGGAATGCTGTAGCTTGATGGGTTGATCAGCCAGTCATCATCATGAGCCGGGAAATCTCTAAAAACTCCCCTTACTGTGAACTTCAAGGATTGCCAACTCATCCATGAAGTGTTATGAATGATTCTCACTGCAGTATTTATATTTCTACAGCTGTTACTGCACACCTTATCACAAATAATGCACCAATAACTCCATTTGGTATACAATCTGAAAATGTAAAATGTGACAGTGATGGGATCGGATGGGCTTTTTATCTAAAATTTTTATGGCACGATTATAAAGCCTTTCCATAGGCTTTAGGGTGGTTTGGCTAGTCTGGGACCAAACAGCAGTGCAGTACGACAGGTGGGACAAAATCATAGTATTCAGAAAGACAAGAGCACAACCAAATGTTAGACAGCTCCTGATCATTCTGAAATAAACATTCTCTGCCAATATCATCATGCAAGATTGCCAAATTTCAGTAAAAGATTCCAAAATATATGAGACTGATGCAATGATTAATCACACAGTCCTATAAGAGAACAGACCTAAAATACTCCTCCTAGTTTATAAATATCCGCTTACGGACAAAGAAGTTCTAAGAACTGTGTTCTTAGACCCATCCTCTTAGAATATAGTTCTCATAACTACCTTTTCCAGGGGAACCTTTTCAGATTCCATTCACACAGGAGTCAGGTACCTTGATAGACTGATGTAAAAAAAAACAAAAAAACGCCTGATTTACAAAAGTTTAGTTTAATCTAAATTTTTTCTAGTTTAATTTATTTCTAAGTTTAGTTCTTTAAAAACGACGGGTCCTTAAGGAGCAGAAATCTAGCAAGAGGCGCCTCGGCTCACCAAACACTCATGTCCTAGGAGTTCTGACAGAAAAACGAAAAGAGTCAGAGTAGGAGCTAAAATGGTTCTAGGATCTGAACTAGGGACCACTGACCGTAGTCCTTAGTTCTTATCTGTCAGAATACGCGGACAAACGGGGCCTTGTTTCTGAAATGGAGAAGCAGCTTTCATTATCTATTCTCCCCTTATCTGGAGCAAAAACTCCTGACGACTGAAAAGCTGCTGAAGCGCTGAGCTGCTTTAAATCAAAACTGTTTAGAGCAGCCTTTGTGTAAACATTATGACGCTTAATTGCTGTTCACTTTCTCAGATTTTTTATGCTTTCGTGTTTTATTCTTAATCGCAGTTTTTACTTTTTCATGCTTTTATCATATGTTTGGTTTCTTTACCCCAGAATCATGTAAAGCACATAGAATTAAATAAACTTGCCTTGCCTAAAACTTAATGTAGCGCTATCTATCTTGTCTGTAACAGTTGCTTCATTCTTTGCTTAACTGTTGATTACTTTGTAATATTTGTATTTTTTTCACAAAGTACACATAAATACTCTTCAGTTTCACTGCATCTCTACTAACTAACCACGCTTTTTTTTTCTCTCTCCGTCTCTTTTACCCTCATTCCCCTGGGCAGACCCTCACCACGGGACCCCCATGCTGCTGGAAGGGGTACGGTGCCTGGGGGCTCAGAGAGACCCCCACGCAAGGCGAAGCAGCGAACGGAAGAGGATATGATGAAAGGAGACTCAAAACCACTCTCTTTATATATGTATATGAACATGAAATTATTCAGTGACAGGGTCGAGGCTCACAGTGGGCTGCAGATACACCCACACCCTGTTTACAAAAATCTGATTCATCATAGATTTGTGATATTGCTTTACAGAGGCGTTAAATAGAGTGGAAATATTGCAGCATGTTGAATTTCCATATTAGTTATGCTGGGTTATTGATTTAATTAAAAGAAGGTTTTAGTAACAATGCTTTGCTTTGAAGAAGCTGAACTAATCACATGCTGCACTTTTCTCTGATATTTTTCTGATCAGAAAGCCACGACGCCTCCACTGGTGGAGTGGCTGTAAAAACCAGCATGAACAGTAGCCAGCGTACGTTCTATCACCCCAACCTGCACACACTGCCAGGTGAAAATCGACTTATCAGCTGCACCACGCTTTACGTCCAGACAATAACCCGAACAGAAGGGACCAAGAGTAACTAAATGCTGTTTGGAAGCCATGGATTAACAAACACTTATAACTGCCTGAGATGTAACACACCTTCTGGTTGTAAGAAAGAGTGGAAGTTTAAAATTTGACTTCCTATATCAACTTAAGATCGGAAACTCAATCTATAGTCAAAAACCACCTAGTTTTTGGATGATTGCACCTTACAAATATCTCACTGCCATACATATTTATCTATTTGTTTGTTCTGTTAAGGCAGCCTTGGACCGTTCACAGTAATAACCGTCAGTAACTGCTCAGCACACCTCCGTTCACCTCTGCTATCAAATCTTACCTGAAAATGACACAGAAATACCTACATTTCAAATAATGTAAAGGGAATAGAAAAGTTTACTGTATGTTTCCCTTTAATTATCGAGTCTGTCTTGTTATCCCAAGATATGTCAGTGCATGTTAGTGTTACACTTCCCCAAAGAGCAGAGTGTGCTGTTTATTACAGTATTTATTTGTTAGCGAAGAACAGAAGTATTCGATGTAAACTTTAAAAATATTTATTTGTTTGCCTGTGAAAGCGGTAAAACTCTTCAAACACTGGAGCACTTTCTATGTGAATAATCATCATCATGGAACGATATGCTACAGAAAATAGGTGATGTTCGTAATACATCAGACAATCGTATTATTATCATTCATCCTTTAACAGTGCCTAAAGATACACATTGTTTGCATGATGAAAAAACTTAAATAGTAGATCCCGGTGATCACAGAAGTGGTTCTGCTCCTAAAAGAACAGGAGAATTTTACAGTTTATTCTTTGACTTCATCTCCCTACAAAATTTAAATATATAGCTACTGGTTTTCAAGGTTTGCTTGTTCACCACAATTAAAATCTGAGCTAGACCATTGTAATATCATTTCTTTGTTTCTTTTTTATCTGCCTGAGTTCTCAGATCATTATCCTGATGAAACGTCTGCTTCCGGTTTAAACTCAGAATTTTGACAGACTGCTTTGGTTGTCCCAGGCTTCATTTTTGAATCAGTTATCCAAAGATACAATCTGAAACAAAACTGAATCATCCTCCAACCATATAGTGACAGTCAAATGCTGGCTTAAAGGCTGTGGAGTATCTAATACCTGAATGAAACCAAAAAAATACACATTCATAACGAAGGATTTAAAGACTTTTGCCGTAATTATGTTGATTTTGATGGTCATTCTGTATGTATACTGTTGTGTGTTCCAAATAAAGCACTCACTCATGTGTGTAACACCTTCTCTTTGTAGGGTTATCAAAATTATTTCTGCTTGCCTTAGACTAGAGATTTTCTTTTAACGTTCTTTTGAATTTGGTTGCTTACATTAATTTCCTTGGTATGTTTTAATTTATATGACTTGGGTTTTGGATATCAGTTAAAAAAATTCTTACGTTAGTTTGTTAGATTTTTTTCCCCATTATTATAGACAGAACTGGTGTTAGGGCTTTGTAGTGAACTCTCCAAAATTGTGACATTGACCTACTTTACAGCTAATTTAGGAGGACGATGAGGGTGAGTGTCCATTTGGAAAACCCCATTTATGTCTGAGATTTAACTTCCCGATTGTAAACTAAAAACGGCTAAAAAAGTTTTGTTTAAAACAATAAATAAGGTGATTCTCCAAGTCTGTACGCCTATATACTTAAAGTGTAGCTACAGGCAATTGTGTATGGTTGCTAGAGAAAACAAATGTATTTGGCCAATCAACATAGCTGAGCTCGATGTCTTTGGGGCACTGTGAATTTTTACCCTAATATATGCAAATGCAGTGGCAAAAAAAATTTGGCAGCCAAGTTGTCCCACTTAAACATATGAGAGGTGAGAAAGCAGAGTTCCATAAGGATGAGGATTCAGTCCATCAGCGATTTAAAATATGTTATTTCCAGACCCTAATATATAAACCCCTCTATGGGCCTCTCTTCTCTCCCAAGTCTATCATGTCATCTCTGCCTGTCTGTGAGCTGCTAGAGTCTATTTTGTCCAAATGTTGTCTTCCTTGCAAACTTCCCCAAAACACAAGGAGTCCCTTGGTTATATGAGAATAGGTGAAAGGCCTCTTCACTCACTCACAAGAATTATGCCATATTACCATTTACTAATAATTAATGATTAATAAATAGAATCAATGTTTCCATAACAGAGGTATGTAATTTTTTTGATCAGTTATACTTGAACTGTGAGAGAAAGAATGAAAAAACAAAGGGGATCACATTGAATTTGATGATTTTTAAAGAATGTAGTTGAATAATGGTGCAGAAAAAAAGTATTTGGTCAACAACAAAGGTTCACTTAAATACTTTGTAAAGTAACTTCGACAGCGACAGAGGTCAAACATTTACTATAGGTCTTAAACAGGTTTTCACACACTATAGCTGGTATTTTGGCCCATTCTTCCATCCAGATCCCAAAGCGCTTTACACTTCATTCAGTCATTCACACACACATTCACACACTGGTGATGGCAAGCAATGGTGTAGCCACAGCTGCCCTGGGCCCCACTGACAAATGCAAACGCTTTTTATTCTTGAGAAACTCAAACCAGAAGTACCTGTCCAGCTGCTTCTGCTTCACAACACATACCTGACACACCTCTGGTATGAATACAATCATTGCCTGAGTAATAGCCCCTCAGTTTTCGCCTCACTTCACGGATGAGTAAAAGGACTATGTTGTGCATTAGTATGATTTCTGGAAGAAGGGGACAGCTGACAACATGATCCATCAGCTCAACTTTGGAAAAATCACCACCCCACAGTTTGAATAAGACTTCACTAAAAGGTGAGAAGTAAAAGCCATTTTTGATTAATCTGGACAGATTTGCTAAAAACGTGACTCTTAATCAACAACAGCTATTCCGGTAGTTGGTTTTACTCTTATCAGAGACCGACTTGATTCTATTAAGTCTTAGAATAAGGATAAATACTTTCAAATTAAACATTGCCTGATTAATCTATTAATTCTATTAATACTATTAATAGTAAAAGCAGCAAAACAACTTTTATGGAGCACGGTAAAACATGTGCTACATGATTTCATTACATATTTGTCATGATTTCTCCTGACTCCTACATGTAGAGTAATGTCATTTTTCTTTAAGAGCTTGTTTTAACAATTTCTGACTCAGTTACATTTCAGTCACTCCAAAGTTTGCTCAGACACATTTTAAAAAATGTATTTCAATTTATTTTGGAAAAACACTCAGTTGGCTTTGAAGTAAATAGAGACAAGAAAATATTCAATCTCTTTGATTAAACCTGAATTACAGTAACATGTTTGGGTTTTGTATGATGATGGCTTTTGCTGCAAAATACCATTTTTACTACACTGAGTTCCAGTTTAAGTAAAGTTGTAATGCAAACTTCTATGTATCACATGGGTATGGAAAGTAGTCAGGCCTAGAAACAAATATAATATAATATAATATTATATATATATATATAATATAATATTATATTATATATAATATTATATTATATATATATATATATTATATATATATATATAAATATATATAATATATATATATATATAATTATTTTATATATATATATATATATATATATATATATATATATATATATATAAATTATTTAGTCATCCACCAATTGTGCAATTTCTTCCACTTAAAAGGATTGAGAGAGGATTTTCATCATAGGTCTACCTCAACTTTGATGGACAGCATGAGAAAAAAAATTCCAGAAAATCACGTGGTCTGATTTTTAAAGATTTTATTTTCAAATTATGGTGTAAAATAAGTATCCGGTCACTTACAAACAAGCAAGATTTCTGGCTGTCACAGACCTGTAACTTCTTCTGTAAGAGGCTCCTCTGTTCTTCCCTTGTTACCTGTATTAATGGCACCTGTTTGAACTTGTTAACATAAAAGAGACACGTCCACAACCTTAAACAGTCACACTCCAAAGTCCACTATGGACCAAAGATCTGTCAAAGGACAGCAGAAAATAAAAAAAAGTAGACCTGCACCAGGCTGGGACTGAATACTGAAACTGCAATAGGTCAGAAGCTTGAAGTGAAAAAAATTTATGTGGGAGCCATTAGAAAATGGAAGACATACAAGAACACTGATAATCTCCCTCCATCTGGGGCTCCACGCAAGATCTAACTCTGTGGGGTCAAAATGATCACAAGAACGGTGACCAAAAATCTCAGAACCACACAGGGGGAACTAGTGAATGGCCTACAGAGAGCTGGGACCAAAGTAACAAAGACTACCATCAGTAATACACCATGCTGCCAGGGTACCAAATTCTGCAGTCCCAGACATGTCCCCCTGATTAAGCCAGTGAATTACAAGGCCCATCTGAAGTCTGATAGAGTATTTGGATGATCCAGAAGAGGATTGGGAGAATGTCATATGAAACCAAAATATTATGAAACCAAAATAGAACTTTTTGGTAAAAATTCCACTTCTTGTGTTTGGAGGAGAAAGAATGCTGGGTAGCATCCAGAGAACACCATACCTACTATGAAGCATAGGAGTGAGTGCTTTTGGACTGTTTTTCTGCAAAAGGACCAGGACAACTGATCTTTGTAAAGGAAAGAATAATTGGGACCATATATCATGACATTTTGAGTGAAAACCTCCTTCATTCAGCAAGGGTATTGAAGATGAAACATGGCTGGGTCTTTCAGCATAACGATTATCCCAAATACATCGCCCGGGTAACAAAGGAGTTTTTTTAAGAAGCATTTCAAGGTCCTGGAGTGGCCTATAGAAAATCTTTGGAGGGAGTTGAAAGTCTGTGTTGCCCAGCGACAGCTCCAAACTATCATTGCTCAAAAGGAGATATGCATAGAGGAATGGGCCAAAATACCAGCAACAGTGTGTGAAAACCTTGTGAAGACTTACAGGAAATGCTTGACCTCTGTCATTGCCAAATAAAAGGTATATGACAAAGTATTGAAATGAAGTTTTGTTATTGACCAAATACTTATTTACCAGCATAATTTGCAAATAAATTCTTTATCAGGCCATGCGATTTTATGGATTTTTCTTTTCATTTTGTCTCTAATAGTTGAGGTAGACCTATGATGAAAATTACAGGCCTCTCTCATCTTTTTAAGCGGGAGAACTTGCAGATTTGCTGGCTGACTAAATACCTTTTTACCGCACTATTAACATTCATAAGATGCACAGAAAGTTTCAAATTTTATGGCCACTGACTTCTTTGACATTTGTTCTCTGCTTGATCTGCTGCTTGTGTTCTTGGGAAGCTGGGTGCATTGCACCAACCAGAACGACCAGTTTTGTATGGATTCTAAAATGCCCTTCAGACTCTGATTGTTTAAACATTCCTTTTTAATAACACTTCTTTTTTTTTTTTCTTTTTTTTTTTCGTGTCCTGTCTAGCAGTTTGCCACTCAGAATTGGTGTCTGAGTACCAAGTACAAGCCCAACAGATTTACTTTCACAAGCAGAGTATTACAACTTTGCTGTAACACTCCACTTGATGTATATGTATTAAAAAATCTTTATTAGTGATTACTGAGGGTTCAATTTCCTAAAGTCATGGACACGAAACCGAGAAAAGAAGGAAGAAAGGAAGAAGGTGAAGAAAAGAAACCGCACCAGCAGAGGCGCGAACTGAAGACACAAGACAGGGAGGCAAACAAAGAACACAATAAAACATCCCAGTCCTCCGCCTCTGCCGGATGGCAGAGAAGCGGTAAAACAAAACAAACAAAAACAACGAACTGAACAGAACCACACAAATAGTTCAGATCCAGTAATAAAAATTAAGAATTACACATTCACTACACACAAGCATGGATTAATAAACACAATACTAATGTTTCTGTTAAGCTTCTGGTAAAAGCTAACTAATGACACTAACCTCAGCTCAAGATATGTCCGTCCACACCAATATCCCCACACCTATGTGTGTGTGCGAGCATGCAGGTCTGAATAAGGTTTCCCCATGCAAGTGATTGATAGCTGGTGTAAGGAACCGTCAATCCGTCCTACAGGAATCGACACAGACATAAAGGAGGCAGGAGACGCATGCATCCAGAGTCCCACAGAGCGCAGGAGCCACAGGCGGACCAGCGCAGGGCCGATCACCCACCAAGAGAGGGACGGATGGAAGCCCCAGGGGAACACCCACCAGCCGCAATGCTAGGGCCCGGGAGATCGCAGAGACGAGCCCATGGGCTCCACCGGAAACCGGCTATGCCTGGGCGGGTCCAGAACAGGACCCGGAGGCCACGGGGACCAGGGGCGCCCTGCCCCCCAACAGGGCTCCGACCAGGGATCAGCCGACAGGGGTTCCCCGCCGCCGCCGCAAGGCAGGAGGGACCCACAGCCGGCCGACGGACGACACATACCCCCACCACCCCAGACCAATCCCCACCTCCAACAACCCAGATCCCCCCAAACCTTCACCTGCAAGGGAGCCACAGTAAAAGCCACAGCGGATGTACACCCTCCGCAGGCCACGCCCCACCAGCACCTGGACACCCAGTTCTACCAGCCCCCGGGTCCAGATCCTGCCCCACGCAGAGCGCTGAGACCGCGATCTCAGCCAATGCCGGACTGCCCCCCCAAATGTACCGACCAGGCCGCGGAACCTACAGAACTGGCAGGAGGCCCGAGTGCCAGGCACGGTCCCCACCGACCCACCGAACGGCGCCAACTTACCTTGCGACCCCGGCACCCCTATAAGAGGTGCCCCAATCAATCCAAGGAGGCCGTCCGCCACACCAGCCCACCCAGGACCAGCCAGGCATGCACGAGTAACCCGTGTCCACCAGCGCAACCTCCCTAAGGCGCCGCATGCAGCCACTAGGAGTCACCACCCCAAAGCCCCCAAAGTCCCACCCCAGGTGAGAGCTATTGCACCTACTGCCCCAACCGCAAGCGGCCCCACCCCTGAGGTCACCTCGCATATGACACCAACCCTTAGGCTCCATATCAGCAACGGCGTCCCACAGAACAAAATCAAGGGCCCCGCCCCACTAGGTGATGGAGCTGATCAAGGGAGACCAGAAAAATGTATCAAATGTGGAGGCAGTGAGTGCGAGGTGGAGGCATTGGTCAACAGCGTTGACAAATCGCAAAAGATATTATTTGGTGGACACAGCCAGGGCATCACAAATGCCAGAAAAGCAGAAGAGTGGAAACAGGTGAGCATGCTGTCAACGCCGTTTCATCGGAGCAACGGACTGTGTCTGAAATTAAAAAAAAGTGGTCCGACATCAAAGTGAATGCCAAAAAGCGGCTCGCTCTCCACAGGAGAAGTGCAACTGCAACAGGAGGAGGAAGGGGGATGCCCCAGCTCACTCCTATGGAAGAGAAGCCGGCAGGCATCATAGGAGAGTCCCTCCTGAGTCGTGAGGTTCCTCGCCGTGCGTGTTTGCAGAGCCGGGTCTAAATAATGAAGAAGCTCCAAAAGCAGGGCACGGGGCAATCGGAACCGGTGTTTCTGACTTTCTGTGCTACCCCATAGTAAATCCTGATGGTCTCTAAAGACCCGCTCAGTCTGGAGACGTCCTTGCGCCATGTCCTCCAGCAGGGCCAGATGAGCCATTGTGCATTTTTTCACATTGGCACGTATACTTTTTATATTCAACCATCACTAAATTGCCCGAACAGGTAATGGAAATATTCTGTTTATAAACGGATTGACTAGCAGTTTTCCACAAATGCCGTCACCTTAATTGTAATTATGTCTAATTCATAACTTTATTTGTACGGGGCCCTTTGGCAGCAGGGTATCTGCTCTATATTTCAGCCGTTTGAGTTTATAATCACATGCAAGTTTCTAAAATAACCAAAATATATTTTAGCGGTTCCTATTGAAAATAAATACATCTTGGTTTATTTTGTAAATCCTGATTTTTTTTGTTTTGTACGTGTGTGTGTGCCACATGCACTCCCAGCGGCCGATATTAAACATGTCTCTTTATTCATTTTTGGAAACTACTACAAACTACTAATATATAACATTTTATGTGAACGGTAATGTGTGATTTTGCCCTAATATCTCCCATTTCTCTAGTTTCATTATTCTGCCATTGGTGTCGCAGTTTCCCATTCCTCCACATTTCCAGCGTACGCCAGGGTCAGAGTTGCCGTAGATTTAGTGAACTTTCCCGGCAAGTTTGTTTTTTATAAACACCAAAAGTTGACTATAATTGGTGTACGCCAGTTTTTGTACGTACCATGGCTTTATAAATGAGGCCCCCTATCTCTAAGCGAGAACCCAGCCACCCTGCGGAGGAAACTCATTTCAGCCGCCTGTATCCGTGATCTCATTAAGGGTAGAAACGTAGATCGACCGGTAAATTGAGAGCTTTGCCTTTCAGCTCAGCTCTCTCTTCACCACGACAGACAGGTACAGTGCCTGCATAACTGCAGATGCCTTACCAATCCGTCTATCGATCTCCCACTCCATTGTTCCCTCATTCGTGAGCAAGACCCCCAGATACATAAACTCCTCCACTCGGGTGCAGCACAAGATGGGCGGTGGCCGAAGGCGGTGGCCGAAGGCGGGGACCTTGGCGTTCCGATCCTCGGCTGCAGAAGCTGGCTCTTGGCACGTGGAACGGCACCTCTCTGGTGGAGACAATTGGCATAGTTTTTACAAATTATTATAACCCAGACAATTTATGCATCCTCTGTGTTTTCTAGGGTACACCTAACAGAAGCTTCGTTTTAATATATAAAAGGGTTTATTAACACAATATATTAACCGTGCAGCCAACTCACTCGAACAAATAGCAATGACAGAATGACATAAAAACAGTCACCAGAGTATCACTTCAAAGATGCTGTATCACTTTGTGATCACTATGCGTATATGTGTGTGTGCATGTGTGTACGTTACAATACTTATCAGTCAGCAGGGGTTGATGTGGAAACAAAAGCTTAACAGTATTAGCTCTTGACACAAAATGGAACCACACGACCTCAGGGCCTGGTGCCCACCAGTCGACTGTCGTCAACAGAATGAAAGGAATAAATGACAAGATATAACACTTCTTTTTATCAACAAACAGTAACACAAAACAGGCATTCATAGCTCAAACTAGCGTGCGGTGGTGCTAATAAACAGCGAGCAAACAGTGGTTTAACATTACAAATAAATAAATTAAACCAACTCACACAAGCTCGAGTCTTGTGTTGTAATTTCCCGAGACCCTACCCAGTTCAGTTTAACAAGCTTTTCTTACTGTGACAATGATCTTCCGTCCACCTTACCAGTCCAAGATGGAAAATGGAGAAAAATTAAGAAAATGGTCGAAACCATGGTAGAGTCCTTTTAGGAATGGGGGTGTGCACAATCGCTTGAGATTAACATGTTAAAATGCTGGCAGTGATTAGAGTTGTGCCTGCTAGAGAGAGAGCTATCTTGGTATAGCTCAGATCTGAGCAGACTTCCTTAAAGCATGGAAGGGAAGCCAGGAAGCTTAGCAAATAATACTCTGGAGTTTTCAGGGAAGGTCCTATCCTGGCCAGCAGATCGGAACTAAAAGAGAGGAATTTTGCTACCGATCAGCCTGACGTCTCCTTTCAGCTCGGTGAATGGGCAGGGACTGCCATGCTTCCCAGTGTTCACAGCCCTTTCATAAGCTCTGCTATCACTGGCCACAGGCCAATGAGAATGCGTTGAGGGCGGTGCAAAGGGATGCTGTGAGATGCAGTCCATCAGTTTTGAAAATGAATCCCAACAATACAGAATAGACCAGCACAATAAATACAAGAAAAAAAATAGACAGTAAAATGTTTAGTTGGATCTTTTTTATCCATACTGATAAGTTCAGTTTAATTTTCTGAATTGGTTAAAAAGTTTTTATTTAAGGAACACCAGCAGACTGCTTCAATCATTGATTTTCAGCATTCAGTGCTCTTGGAAGAGTAAGGAGCGACAGTGGACAGTCGCTTGATTTGTGTCGTTGGCTTTGGACCAATCCTTCACACTAAGCATGCATGTAGTGAGGGTCTAGATGCAAAAGAGGGCTGAGGGATGGGGGGATGAAGAATCGAAGGGATAAGGGAGGGGTCATTGGGAATTAGGGATGAGTGAAGCGTTGCGGGATGAGCTGACATGGCCTGAGGGGTATAAAGCAGTTAAATGGATTATGTTCAAGCCATGGAGCGGGTCGGGTAGGAAGGGGTTTGAAACAAATCAGACAGACATAGAACATGAGAAAGGCTGAGTTTGTAAAGATCAGTGAGTGATTAAGTAGAGCCAGCAATACAGTTTTGGTGACCTGGAACATGAGCTGCGTGGAGCAGGAACTCATTTTGGGCTGATACCATGATGATTGTGTAAGTAAACTGAATGATTGCAGGAGAACGTGACCGACCTTTGATTAAAATGTCTACAACATCAGCATTTTCTGAGTGGATGAGGATTGAGTTTTGAGTTCACTCATGACCCCAAAGAAGGGCAGCAATCACTATGGGGTAGAGCTTGTAGAGAGATGAAGAAGGGGAGGCGGACTGGAGCCGCAGAGTCAAACTCTGGGGGCCAGTCTGACGTGAACCACCTCCCAAAATAATAGCCCCGAAGCAAACAGAAGGTGCAATGTCAATCTAGTTCAAGTTCAACTATATTTAAAAAGCATATTTCTAGCAACCCAAATTGGTCACGATGAACCCTACCAGACAGTAGACGGGCTGTAGCATTTTGTGCAATCTGTAATCACTGAATAGTAAATTGTGCTGCAGTAATCTAGTCTACACATTATAAGGAGGTGAATCACCTTTTCAAAATCGTTTTTGGGAGGTACGATTTAACCTGCTTCAAATGAAAAAATAAAATAAAAACTTGCGCAACTTCAGTAATTTGCTTTTCAAATTTAAAAGAGCCATCCAGAGTGAGTCCCAGGTTTCTTGCCTGAGAAAAGCAAAATTGATCAAGGGAGCCAAATACACAGATAGTAATCCAGGTTTTCTGAAAACAAAAATTTCTGCAGTTTTTTTCATTTATGTTCAGCAGATTTTAATTGCAAACAGACTTAAACGTCTTAATACGTTTATTAATGGAAGCACCACAGGAACTTATTGGGATATAAATGTGCACATCATCTGCAAAGAAATTATAGGAAACCCAGTGCTTTTGAAAAATTTAGCCATGTGGCAATATATTAAGGGAGAATAAAAATGGGCCCAAAAAAAAGCCCTGTAGGACACCACAGCAAAAGGGAGTAGGGGATGAGAAGAACTGGTCCATATTTACAGAGAATGTCCTATGTGCAAGATAAGTTTCGAACCAGTTCAGCGCTGAACATTGAATGCCTACACATTGTTCAAGGCATGACAAGTGAGACAAGTGATCAACATTATCAAAAGCCACAGTGTGGTCCAGAACACAGCAGATTTACCAGAGTCAACAGTTAAAATAATGTGAATAAAAACCTTCAAAAGTGCCATCTCAGTACTATAATGAGACTTAAAACCTGAGGGAATATTTTTTTCAGAATCCCATGGAGGTTGTAACGCTGGGTTGTGTTCAGTGGTTGAGAGAGTGTGGAGAAAACACTCAGCACGACAGAGACACTTTAGTTTGTTCGTTTGATTTTAATCTCACATTTAAAAAATGGAGAAAGAAAAAATCTAGACCAGAAAACTAAAATGTTCAGTTTGAAACTATAACACAGCTGTTTAGGTGGGATAGATTATCTCCCTCCCTCCTAATCAAAGATTACGTTGTTACACATGATATACATGCTCTATTTCTCTCAGAAACTTGGCTAGAGGAAAATACAGAACAAACTGTACTAATAGAGACTTGCCCAACTGATTATCAGCGAGTTCAGCACCTTTCAATATGTAGCTACTGAAACAAATTAACCAAACAGTCCTATTTATAAACATATACAGACCACTAAAACCTAACACAAACTTTTTTAACGATGTCAATGACCTTTGTTCTGTAATATGTCTAGACTATGACCAGATAGCATTTGTGCGAGATTTAAACATCCATACTGACAAGCCCCAAGATAGCGGAACAAAGGCACTAAATGACAGCCTTCATAACTTTGACCTGACCCAACACATTAATGAGCCAACGGACAACTAAGGACGCACTACTTATTAGCAAAGACTTAAATATCTCTAAAATTGCCATAACAAATAAATAAATAAATAATCCTCTGATGCTAACTAACTGGCGATTAGGAGCTATGTGACATCCCACAATCCCGTGCGCCACAAGACGCCATCAATACAAGTCGCCCGGCCCACCTCACGTATTATAACGAAAATGGCCGAAAGGAAAAAGATGCGCGCATGTGAGTACAACAACCTCTTCCGAAGGTGTATTTTGATATTTCAGTTTTTAATAATTTCATTGTCACATTATATTTTTATTCAATATTTATTCATGCTGATATTTATTTCATGATGTTTTATTTATTTATCTAATTTTTAACACTTCTGTTCAGAAATATAATTTACTGTAGCTCCAGGGAAACAATGGGTTACAGCTCCTCTCATCCTAACATGCCGGATAATAGAGTCTCCTATGATGAGAGTGCTGGTTGGATGGTGTGCAGGCTGCTGAGCAGAAGACCTCTCGTTATCCAGGACCTGCTGGATGTTGGGCAGCTTGGCATCCACAGGACTGCAGCGGTGTTTGGAGGGCGCTGAGGACTCGTTCCGTGGATTCGGGGTGTAGTGAAGCCCTCCTCGGCGGGTCCCGGCTGTAGTCCTGGGTTTGGCGCGACGTGTGTGGCTACCGGAGTCCGACTGCTGCTCCGGCTGCTGGGAGGGGATGGGCGGCGGTCCTGCAGAGCTGCTGGTCCTCGGCGCGGTCGGAGAGATGGTGAGATGAAGGAAGTCGTCCCCCAGGGCACCGAAGCGGTTCGACAGCGGAAGGCCGGGTGGAGGAGAACTGTGGCAGCTGCTCCGGGCGCCCCCACTGCGACCAGGCCCGACCGTCGACCTCGCACCCTGGGGCACCGTAGTGGAGCTGAGGGGGGCTTTTGGTTTAGCCCCCTGCTGGAACCAGCACTCCTCCTCTGCCGTAGATGTTGTACCTCCGCCGGCGTTCGTCTTCCCGAATCTGCCTGGAGACCCAGCGATGGATTTCCCTACGCAGCTTCACTGGGCTGGCAGGGGATTGTGTCGGTCAGCTGGGTGCTGGTGGCAGCAGCGAAAGTTCGGCCGAAGATTTTGTCCACATTGCAATCCTGGATCAGATGTAAATTGGAGATCCTCTGCTCCAATTCCTTGATTTTCTTGGTTAGCCTGACACAACCATCACACCCGGAGCTACAGATGAGTGGAGGCATGACGGAAGGAACACAGCGATCCGTGCTCTGATTAAAAACACACCCAATAAAAGATAAGTCGCTAAAAGTTAAAAACGGTTAAAACTAGTCATAAGAAAATGATTAAAAAACAAACTGTTAAAAATAATTTAAAACCAGTTAAAACCGTGTTAAAGAGCCGGAGTTACTAGGAGGCATCAGGACGCTGACGCATGCGCAAACATAAAAACAGATAAAAATTTGTCAGATTAAACTAGACAATAAACTGGAGTAACATTTAAAAAATGAATAAAAATAAAACTGTTAACATAATAACTCAAATTTATTGCCAGATTTAGATGTGATATCCAGGATATGTCAGAAATGGGCCAAGAAACAAGTGATGACATTTTGATGATATATATATACACATATTGTATAAAATTTAAATTAAACATTTATTTCTGAAGCCTTTTATTATTTTCACCTCAAATTAAACATGAAAAAGCAACCTAAAAATAAGTACTAAATATATTTTAAAAAGTTTAACAAAACACCTCCCTGTTATTACAAAAACAGAGGCTATTTTTAATAAGTCCCCTTTAAACAGAAATTTAAACAAACATGAAATAGAATTGAAATAACCGTATCAGTATTAGGTCTACTTTGAACAAAATTAAATATTAAATGTTTCCACATACGCCTTCTAATGTGCTCACTGTTGGGAATCTCTGATGTATTGACAATTATTGTTCCACCCTCAGTCCAGGTGGAGGTGTTGTTACAAGCATGACGTTGCTTGTCAAACACCAGGAAGAAGTAGCTCATGACTTGTAGTTCGGATTCGATGCATTGACTTCGAGCTGACATTTGGACGTGATCTGATTTTCTCCGGTAGAAATGTAGACATACGACTTGAAAGGCATTTACGGTGAGTAACTCCCGTCAGTGGAAAAAAAAATTCTGTGGAAAAAAACGTACGCGCTGGCATAAAGTTTTGGTTTAGTCCAACATTTTTTTTCTCTACGGTAGTGGCATGAGAAACCTCAATTCGAGGAGTTTTAACAATATACAATGTTAATTCGACGTAAAATATCAGATTAAATATGATAGGAACAACAATTGCTTAAATGTATCTTATTGTTGTGCAATTCAAACCGGGCTCTGAGAAAATCTGCGACACACCTTTATGCAAAGCCATTCTTTGGGAGAGTTGTGAATCATTTACCAATGTAAGGTAGTGTTTTACTTGCGAGACAAAAACACTCAGTTGGCTTTGAAATAAACAGACAGATAGCAGTGTCCCATGTGTTAACCGCCACTTTATTTGTTGTCTGTCTTTATCACGCCTTTGGACTCTGATTCTTCAAACACTCCCTTTTTAACAACCCTTGTGTGTGATAAATGTACCCGTAGAAGATGTAAAAATTTTATTTCTTTCCTAAGGACTAGTTCAGAACAAAGTATCAAAGCAAGGATGGATCCTGAACAGAGGAAGCAAACCACTTCTCCTTGCCTTTCTGTGATGAGTGATTTCTCCAAAGAGGAATCTCCAAACTTCCCTTTGGATGAAAGGTTTGTTGTTGTCATTTATTTTCCTGTTTGCCAATTCTGAGGAAAACAGCCACTTCTAACAAATAAGGATATAAACTATTCCATTTTTTTCATGTTTACTATGGCTAAACTTAATTAAATACAGATATTTATATCTTTGCCAGGAATTCTTCAAGCTTTATGGAAGATGAAATTAATCCGAGACCTTCATATCCAGCTGATCCATCTTTAAAGAGCTATAGGTCAAGAACCCCTCCACCAGATTTCAGGTTTGACCCTCCAGTCATCAAATAGGGCTCGTTTCCCTGGTTTGTTATTTGAACTTTAAGATGAAGACAAACATAATTGAATACAATTCAAAGAAGGAAAAAACTTTATTTATGTGTATTTACATTTATATCATCTTAAACCTGAATACTGTAACGGTACTGTGCTGGCCTGATTCTACATCACTACATAATTGGACATGAATTTGACCTATTTGTCTTGTAAGATGGCTTGAAATGGACAATTTGCTGTAAAGAATGCTAATTCATAAACATAATTGAAATGAGTAAAGTACAATTTTGTTCCACTGTAACTGTATTAGAAAACTACGTTTCCGGCTAATTAGTAGGAAATGTATCAAAGGAAATCAGTATAATGTCACTTACTTTGCAGAAAGCCTACTTTTATCAGAAATCTTACTTGACATGCGTGACCATCTGTGGAGTAAGTAGACCAGGATGAAGACTGCAAAAAAAAAGACTCATATCTGTATACAAAGTTATAAGAACATATATGCATTCATCCAGTGTCAATACCCGCTTGTCCATGAAGGGTTTGCAGGGAGCTGGTATCTATCTCTAGCAGTTATTGGGTGAGAGGTGAGGTACACCCTGGACATGTCACCCATCACAGGATAATAGACAAACAACCACAGGCACACACTCAAACCTATGGGCACAAGAGACAATTTAACAAAAATGTAATGTTTTTTGACTATGGGAAGAATGAACTATACTTGAGGTTTCTTCCTGTTAAAGAGGAGTTTTTCTTCTTCAGTGTCGCTACATGCTTGCTCAGTAGTTGGAGTCTGCATTTTCAGAGTGCCGTCAATGACTCGATCCAATCTACTGGGCTTCCTTAATTAGAAATCTTTTAAACATTTTGGAATGTATGTACGTTCGAACTGCAGTGACTGTTCTTGTGAACTGTCTTGAGAGTTGTTAAACAGTGTCATTTAAATTAAATTGAACTTAATTGAATAGAAAGCATGATTAACTACAGGTGATGCCTGCATGCATAAGACACAGGGCTGGATGATAATTTGATAGCAATATATATCAATCGATAGACGTGTGGTACGATAGAAAAAAACGGGGTCGATTAAAAAAGTTAGATTAAAAAAAAAAAAGTGTCCCCTCATTTTTTAATTATAGCTTATCAGGTAGCTTAATATAAGAGTCATTACTACAAAGGAATCATAAACAATGACCCGAGCAGCTCCTTCAGCCACCCCTCTTTCCTTTCAAACCACAAAAAGGATTAAATGATTTGAGCTGAAACTGAATTTTTTGATAGTCTCTAAGCGAACCATGGCCGTAACTTCACTGCGGTCAGATATCACAGCAAGGGAGCAGTGGAGGAAGTTGTTCTGGATAAATGTTAGTGGCTAAGGTAAAGGTTGCGTCTCATTTTGAACCGATCCTCGACGCACTAAAACACGACATGTAGCAATAAGAAACGAAGAAAAATACTACGATAATCTGTTTTAAGCAGGACTCTTCTCTCCCAGCTCGCTACGAATCTCTTAAAAAGAGACAGAATAACGTACCCAGGTCGCGTTGTGCTGCTAACAACCCCTGTGGCTTTTAAAATCAAATCAAACTTTATAAAGTGCTTTTCAAACATAGTTTCTCAAAATGCTTTACAGATTGCAAAATGACCCCACAACCCCCCAACTCCCCTTCAAAAACCAAACATAAAATCATCATCATCGCAACTACACCCCCGTCCAACCCATCAGCCATACACACACACTTGAAAGCCACAAAAATAGCGGGATGAGCACAGATGAGCCAGGAAAATGTCCTCTCGGTTCTTCTCCCGTTCCTCAGAAGCGAAAAACTCTTTAAAAAACACAACAGGGGTTGGATAGACCTGCCGGCTTCAGCTCTCAGTGGCTGAGCTGCAGTGTTCTGGGCTCCATCAGCACTCTAGTGAGTATCTGGTTAGCTTTAGCCAACAGCTGAACCAGAGCTGAACTGAAATTGAATACGCTTTATTGACAAACTAATCCAAAGGTTTCAGCCATTAATATCATAAAGTGTCATAGAATGTTTAAAGGAGATCTAAGCACTGTAGGAGCCCCTATTAATTACTCTTATATATTATCTTAACACAGGTATTAAATTATATGGAGGAAATCTCAGCCCTTCAGTATGTTGAGAAATGAGGAGAGTTGAAAGTCTTTCCAAGTTTGCGCTGCAGCGGAGAATCGCCCGAAGCTGCAGAGAGTACAAGTCTCCCAGCCGCCCAAAACGATTCTGATTCTCCTGCTGAGACAGCTCTTTTTTATTCAAAACTGCACAAGGATAGTTACATATTCATTGCACAATACAATTCCAGTAATCATGAGTCATAAGCAACTGTGGCCTTGAGATAAGAGAAAGTGTCACAGAGAAACAACTCCCTAGTTGTGGCAGAGCATGAGAACATTCGGTGTTCTTCTCTTAACGGTGCAGTCTCAGCATAATCACGCTCTGGTTAAATGGACAAGTTCTGCAAAATAAGAGGAGATATCTTTGCATGCACAGTGTTATCTTAACTAAGCTGAGAATATATGTAACAAGCATCAAAATCTAAGTTGAAAACATCTCATAAGGCACTTCATAAAGCACAGTGTAATAGAATATATTCAACAGTCCCCATTTTAATCTATTTTAATAGATTAACTACAAAAATAAGCAATAGTCAAAATTAATCAAGTGAAAAAATAGCCATAACAGAAACATGGGACACATCTGGTCAGGTCCGAAAAACTCCCCGGGATATTTTGTGGAAAGACTGTTCATTTCTTTGACTTTGTGGGGAGAAAAGGATCCTGACACCACCTTTCCCAAGGGTCGGCTGCACTTGGTCCCAGTCTCTCACATGGTCGTATGTTCAGGCAAACATGGTATTCTGCATAACCTGTAACAGAAACTGAGTTAGTGCAGCCAGCACTGTCATAATGTAAAATGTGTTATTATACCTAACAGTCAACATATTATGAAGCAAATAAGTCAAAATAGCCAGAGAACAAGCAAAAAGTGGTTACTATATGTTTGCATTATACTAAAAAATTTTTAAACAAAGGAGAGAGGATGTACATCAATTTCTTCATCATCAGATTCAAGATCTGAGGGATCTTGAGAAGAATTTATCCTACCATCTGCAGCCAACAGAGGCATCTGAACTGCCATGTCACCTCTTTCTTTTGTGAGGGCCGTTTCAATGAGTCTCTGCATTAAAGCCCTAAGGCAGGGAATGCAGCAGCACCCACAGGTAACCAAGACAGCTGCAAATACTGAAATAGACACTAGCAGAGATGCTACCAAATTTTTATATCTGCCAAACATTTTCAACCAAGAGTCCCACAGTTCTGTATCTACCCCTGAATGTTCCTTCATGGAGTGAGTGAGGGCAGTAAGACCAGTAAGTGCTTTAGTTAAAGATCCATCAGGGGCTGTGTTATTTGGAATGAAGGTGCAGCATTGTTCCCCAAATATGTGACACACTCCCCCTTGCGCTGCTAATAAAAGGTCAACTGCAAGTCTATTTTGGAATGCCATCAATGAGGTTGCAGACAATTGGGTATGTACAGCTGAAAACCCATCCCTTGTGTAGTTTGCCAATAGTTGAACATTATAATGAACATAATTAATCAGATCAGTATGCACATTGATCTCTATGGGCCACAGAAGAGATGCCCATCCTGATTTAATTTGATCACGCAATTTGTATTCATCTGGTACACCCCTAGGTACTCCTATTGCGTCTATGTAGGTGGGATTTGGCACTGCACTCGGTACTACTGATCTTTTAGACCTAGTAAGTGTAAAGGTGTCTTGCCATTCAGTTGTGACATACTTAACCGGAGTTACTACCACAGGGAGTAGTAAAGTTATTAATGCGCAACGTCCTCCTGCATTTTTGGGAAAGCCATCATAGAGTCTATTTCCTGAACACCACCACCATAAATCAGCACGCGCAGTTGGTCTAAAATTTGGTCTCACTTCTGTACTGGATTCACACCATTCCTCAGACACATTACCCAACTGATGGGTTTTTCCAGTTAATACAATACAGGTAAAGTTATTAGGTGCTACTTCTGAGGAGAAGAATGGTGGTTTGCTGGTTATGTCACGAGGGGTTTTAGGAAAGTAAGACTCCAAAATTTTGCATTCTGAGGATTTTGCGTTATTCATTAAGTGTAGCATACAGGTGCTATTTACTGGTGCTGGTACTACTTTTAGAACTGGTCTAGCACCCATACAAACCACACAGTCAGACTGTACATTTTTTGCAGCTTGTTCTGCCATTAATAGCCAATTGTTTGTGTTTCCTGAAACACCAGTTAACATTTGGAAAATCTCATCTTGGGTTAAATTCTCAGGCTTGGTCATTTTAATCTTACCTAATCTACCTCCATTTTGGTGTGTAACTGGCTGTCCATTAAACTGCTCGCTATCATCTGACACTGCTGAGGCAGGTTGAGGGGATGGTGAGGGACAGATTTCCAACTGCCAGTAAAGGCCTGTTCGGTCAGTCCAAGGGGCCAGAACAAACTGTTGGCAGGAGGTCAGAAGGAATGATTTTACTGTGATTATAAGGCCAGTACCTGCTAAAGTTTTTGCCATTGTTAATTTCTTTTGAGTCCTCCAAGTTTTTGCTGCCCCCTTGGAGTATACACTCCAATCTGGACCTGTCTCATCAATCAAATTATTCCATTTCCATTGATACCAATTACCTAATGTGATATACCATGCTGCTGAGGAAAGTGTAACAGCCAGATTTTTATGCCCTTTCAATTTTTGTGAGTAATGTCCTGGTGGTTGTGGGAAACTAGCAAAGTCTACTTGGATCACATAGCTATCATTTTTGGGTATACAAAACGTTATCATCCGAGTTGTAGAGGGATTACATGATTGAGGCGAGGAAGATCGTTTTTTCCTAACCAATGAGCTATTTGGTGGAGCTTGAGTGGGCTGAGGGGTGGGCAGGCTTGAGTTTTTGGAAAGATTTGGCGGGCCTTCACAGATTAGTAGGATGGCAACTGGGATTAGGGCTAGCAGTACACATGCTAGAATGTACATTAGTCTCTGCTTGCATGTTAATGGAGTAACAAATGGCCAGGACATTCTGTGGCCGTTGCAATTAACCTAGATACTTAAACTGATGATATTCAGGTGTGTATTATTCAATACAATGTATTTTTTAAAACAGTTAATGACTTATCTAGTTTCCTTGAATCAGATCCTTCTGGACTTCAGCCAATGATCGTGAGGGTTCCTCTGCTTCTGCACATTGGGACCAGTGGTACCATGTGTCCCCCTTTCCAGCCAATCTGACTGCGTGTGATGTTCTTTCAGTGATTCGGTATGGTCCCGTCCACCTTGGTTCTGACCACTTTCTTTTGATGACCTTTAGGTACACATAGTCCACGGAGGGAAGAATGGACGTTGGTTCTCCAGACTCCGTTGGATCACCTTTCTGTTGAGAAAACTGTAAGACAAGGCTATGCAGAAGGTTATAATATGTCTTGGGCTCTAGAGGCTCATAATCAGTTAGAGGTAATTTTGTGCGGGGGCCTGGCATGGGGCGTCCCGTGTGCAGTTCAAATGGAGTGTGAGATGTATTTTTGTTTACTGAAGATCTGATAGACATCAAAGCTAGCGGCAGAGCATCCACCCATGTCAATTTAGTCTGTGCACAGATTTTAGCCAATTTGGTTTTTAATGACTGGTTCATTCTTTCTACTTTGCCCTGTGACTGTGGATGATATACAGTCCCAAACTTATGTTTCAACCCCAGTACTTCTTCCACTTTTTGTAGATCCTGATTCTTGAAATGGGTGCCATTATCTGACCTTACTTTTTCGGGGAAGCCATGCTGTGGGATATAATGATTAACAAGACACTTGACTACAGTTTTGCTATCTTCCTTCATAGTAGGCCATGATTCTGGCCAACCTGAGTAAGCGTCCACAAACACCAACAGGTATCTGTACCTACCCACTCTTTCCCCCATGTCTGTATAGTCAATGATTATCTCTTTTCCTGGGCAAGTGGGAATTGGAAAAGTTCCATGCATGGGCCTGAGCGTTGGCTTTACCCCATACTGATTGCATTCCTGACACGTTTTGGTGCAATACTTAGCCATATCTTGTAAGTTGGGGTGCCACCAATTGGCAAGGTTTCTCATCATTTGTGCTGCTCCCACGTGTCCTATCCCATGTGCTTCTTCCAATGCAGTTTGTCTTACTCCCGGTGGTAATATTGGTCTTCCATCTGGACCCCTCCAGCAGTCTGTGTTTGTTGCTCCTCTAGCCACCCACAAAGTCTTTTCCTGTGACGAGGCTTTATCTTGGAGGCTTGTGAGTACTTCCATGGACATTTCCTCTGGTGTCTTGTTTGTTAGTTGTTCTGAGCAGACTAGCATGTGTTTGGCTCGGTATCCTGCTGTTAGTTTTGCCACTTCATCTGCCTGTTGGTTCCCTTTAGACACCAAGTCCAAACCTGTGCTGTGGCCTTTACATTTTATGACAGCCACCTTCTCAGGTAGGAGCAGTGCTTCTGCCAGTTCTTTCATTTCTGCTTCATGCTTGATGGGCTTGTTTGATGTAGTGAGGAAACCAGCTCTAAGCCACTGTTTTAGTTCCACATGCACTGCTCCTACAGCGTATGCTGAATCACTGTAGATGTTAACCTTTTTTCCTTCAGCTAATTTTAAGGCTTCAATGACTGCTGTGAGTTCTGCTCTCTGTGCTGACTGGGATCCTGTTAGGGGTTCTGCTTTTACCGTTTCCCATCTGCTTCCTTTTTGCCGCACTATAGCCCAGGCAGCTTTCAACTCACCTGTTGTGGTCCTGTGGCAGCATCCATCTGTGAACCAGTCCTCTTCTGCCTCAGGTAGTGGTGTTGCTGATAGATCTGGTCTGATTTTTTCTTCTGTCACCACGCGCCTTTCACATTGATGTGGTTCCCCTGAGCCCATGTGGTCAGCCATGTTGATGCCTTCATGTGTGTATGTGATGTGTGGTGCTTCTAGAATGGCATTCAGTCTTCTTTGTCTCAGGGGAGTCATGGTGAAAAGGTGTGACTGCACATATGCCACCACACCATGAGAGGTTAAAACTGTCAGTGGGTGGTTCATTACAATGTGAGCCGTTTTTTGGATAATTTTTGCCAATCCAGCTGCGTATTGAGTGCAAGGTGGATGTTTCATTTCTGTACTATCTAGCATCACACTACTGTATGTTAATACCTGTCTTACTCCCCCTTTTTTCTGGAACAGGACACCATTCATGTGTGTCCCAGTTCCAGAAACATCCAAATGAAAAGGTAATTTGTAGTCAGGAACTGCCAATTCTGATGCTGTTAAAAGCTCCTGTTTGAGCCTGATGAATGTTCGTTCTGCCTGCTCAGTCCAATTAAGAGTAGCAGTTAAGTTTCTCATCCCATGTTCCTTCACCATTGCTCGGAGGGGAGTTGTCAGACCCACATAGTCAGGTACATATGTGCGGCTGTATCCGGTAAGGCCAAGAAATGACAGCATTTGTCTCACAGTGGTTGGTTTTGGGTGATGCAAGATGGAGTTTTTGTGGCTTGGTGACAACGTCACACCTGATTGGGAAATAACCCGTCCCAGGAAGGAAACCTGTTTTCTTACCAGTTGCAATTTTTCCTTGCTGGCTTTGAAGCCCAATGATGCCAAATGTCGCAGTAAGATTTTTGTCCCTTCCAAGCACATCTCCGCAGTTGGTGCTGAAAGTAAAAGATCGTCAACATATTGCACCAACATGCAGTCTTCTGGTATGGGACAGTGTTCCAACAGTGCTTTAAGTACTTGATTAAACAGTCCAGGTGACAGTGCAAAGCCTTGTGGCAGCCGCGTGTAGCGCCATCTTTTTCCTCTAAAAGAGAAGGAAAAAATATCCCTCAGGGAATCAGCAAGTGGGATGCAGAAAAATGCATTTGCCAAGTCCACACATGTGAACCAAGAATGATTCGGTGGCAATGAGGTCAGGGCCACATATGGATTGGGTACTGGCAGGGGAGAAGTGCCCAAAAGTGCATTAATTTTGCGAAGGTCATGTACCATCCTGTATTTACCTGTCCCTTTCTTCTCTACAGGTAGTATTGGAGTATTCCAATTGGAGTTTGAGGGTTCCAACACTCCAGTTTGTATCAAACCAGAAAAGGTTTCAGCTATTCCCTCAGTGGCTTCAAACTTATGTGGATACTGTGGGATCCATATTGGTGTGTTATTTTGCAAGTCAAAACTGATAGGTTTAACTGACACCAGTCCCACATCAGTGGGTCCTTGGGACCAGAGGGAAGCAGGCAAAGAGTCAACCAGTTGTGCTGCAGATGGATGGTCTGTCCTTTCTCTACCATGTGTTCTGGGAATAAGCAGATGTTCAAGCACTGAGTCATCTTCTGATTGATTCACAATTTTGCAGGTTGCAGTGCTTGGTGAGTACTGTACTTGTGGGATTTGGGTATCACACCAATCAGTACACTGTTGGGAGCGTTTTACCATGCCACCCAACTCCTTAGCCTGATGAGCCGGATGAAGCGCCAGCGAGACATGTGGCACTGCCTCCTCACCCATCATATACCACTGCAGCTGGTCAGGGGTTAGTTCTACATTGGCAGCCACACCCTCAGGGGCAACATAAATGTCTGAACTTTCGAGATGCCAAGAATGTCCTTCACATTTTTCCATGAAGTTTTGCTGATACCAGAATGTATCCTGTCTGTCATAGAAGAGGGTCATGTGGGGAGGATCAGGAGGAGGTACATAGGGGTGGATTTGGTTGATCCAGGGTCTCCATTTATTGAATGTGGATAGTATTCCAGATGGTGCAGGTTTTTCTGATTCCAGGAGTGCCCAATAGATATCAGCAGTATGTGATTGACTAGGCAATGGTTGTGCCAAGTATACTCCCAGAGATGTATTGTTCAGTCCACATTTTAAAGAAGTTCCCGTAGGCAGAGTCACTGTTAGTCCAGTTGCTGAACACAGTATGGTAGCTCCCAGTTTAATAAGCAAGTCTCTTCCCAGTAGATTTACTGGAACAGAAGGCGAGCATACAAAGGAATGAGTCAAAGTTTGTGGTCCCACAGTGGTGGACAAAGGGGTGGTGTATGGCAGAACTTGTGCTTCCCCCGTGAAGCCCACCACAGTGGTGGTTCTGGTAGACATCTTGGTGAGTCTCACATGTTGGGACTGGATGGTTGACATTGTTGCCCCAGTATCCACCAAAAAGTTACATGTGTTTCCGTCCACTTTTATGGACAGCATGGGGTCTGCCGTGTTTTCCATACTGTCCTGGGCTCCTGTGGGGGTGTCCTATTGGGGAGCTCCCTGATGGGGGTACCATCCCAACATCTGCTGTGTAGCGTGGGGCAGGGGTGGTGCTTGCATCACCTGACCTCCTTGTCCTCCAGAAGGTGGTGGGTATCTGTTTTGTGGGCAGGTTCTTGACCAGTGCCCTGGTTGACCGCAGGTATTGCATCCATCATTCCTTCCTCTTCCTGCACCACCTCGTCTCCTTCCTCTGAAACCTCCTGAATTGCCCCTGAAATTCCCTGCTGGATCATATTGTCTAGGACCATAGGGTGGGTATTGCTGAGGAACCTGGTTCCATGGAGGGACAGGATACAGATTGGGAGCAGCCTGGTATGATGTTTGAGTGGGCGGAGCTGCCTGAGGCTGAGGCTGTCCAACTGCAGCCACCAGTTGGTTTTTTTGGTTTTTCCCCTTTTCCTCCTAGTTCATTTTTTGCTTTTTGTAGCTGCACCTTTAAGAGCTGCAGCTGTAAGTCCTTAACATCCTCGTTCTTGTCATCAGTTTTAGCCTGAGCTTTAGTTAGGTTAAATATTAAATGTTTCTTCCAAGTGGCAAAGTCACAATCTTGGAGTTCAGGATTGTCATCCATTTTCAGCACAACTGACTCTGGTACTCCCCTCAGAACTGCTTTTCTAAACCACATACCTGCAACAGCACCTGGTCTACCAGGGTGTTGTCCGTTTTGTGAAACCCAATCATCTATGGCCTTCTCCAAGTATACTGCTGGATTGGTGCTTGGATCCCACTTAAATTGTTGGATACCCCCAGTGTTTTTTAGTGGGAATGCTGCTCTTAAAGCAGGTCCCACTCGCATCATTACCATGTGAATTGGTAAGTTATTTGGCTCTGTTGTGGTTCCTGCATCTTCTTCTATGGCCAGTACTTTAGAGCGGGAAGTGCATGCTGTCAGTATAGCTCTCAGATCAACCAAAGCCAAATCCTGGCCTGCTGTGCCTTTTTCCAGAGCAGCTAACCATGAGTATGCTCCGTCATGAATGTCTGGGAGTTGTGCCACCAGTGACTGAATGTCACCCAATCCAAAAGGTTGATAAACTGGCGGCTGACCAGGTTTCTTCTGAAGGAGAGGCAGCTGGTGGTGAGCTTCAGTTTCTTCTTCTTGTGCTTCTGCTTCCTGTTTGCTTCTTTCCAATGCCTCTCTTGTTTCCTCCCTTTCTTGCTCTTTTTGTGCTAGCAGGTCTTTGTCTCTTCTGTTCAGGCAATCTAATTCTTTGTCATAGGATGGAGTTCGGCGCATCCTACCGTCTCTCCGTGTCCATTCCTTTTCCTTCTGTCGTTGCTTCTGTTTTTCTCGAGTTCTCACTGCTTCCTCCGTTGCCTTTTCAAATAACATACCTGATAACTCAGCAGCTGCTTCCTGTAGTAGTTCCTGAAATGGATTGATCTTACCGGTTTCTTTTTCTTGGTTTGTATCTATCATTTTTCCTGTTGCAACAATTGTAAGTGCCGTTGTTTCTTCTCCTATGTCCTCTTCCTGTTCTGGTTGTGAATTGGAATCCATTGCCTCTGCTGATGAGGGGTGTGGCTCTTTTTTTGTGTTTTTGGGTTGTTGTCGGGTCAGTTAGTCCTTGGAATCGAGCAGAACTGTAAGCAAAGGCTTCTGCGTGGTTCCTTTCACTTCCTCCCTTCTGAGATGTGTGAACCTTTTTTTCAGACTTCTTTCGTGTTCCTGTATCAGATACTGGTGGTGCGTTTGGAGCCTGAGTCCAGTTCAGCACACCTTTTGATATGGCAAGGCTGGGATAAATTCCGGTACTTGCGGTGGGGCCTTGTGGGGCGTATGGCGGAGGCTTTGACTTCCTCATATGTTTCTGAGCTTGATCCCACCATGCAATCCACTGATTATATTTTATTTTTCTACCGCTCTGTCTTTCTTTTTCCTTTCTGTGCTTACCTTTGTTGAGGAAACCTGCTTTGTTTTCCCGATCAGCTGCTTCTTCTTCCTTTATTTTTGCTTCCAATGCAAGATTATGCCAGATTATTGCCCAATTACCCGGGCTGTTAACATCTTTTCCTTTTTCCTTCATCAACTTGTCTGTAGTCTTTCTCAACAGCTCCTTCTGCTTTTTTTGCATCCTGTGGTTGGCAGGTAATACCTACCACTGTTTCCACCAGCTGTTCACCCAATGTATTAGCCACAGCTCCTTGTCCCCATCCATCATCCATCATTTCTTGGTCAAACTCACCTTCCATTCTCACCCTTTATAACTATACTTACTCTGTTATCTCTATTATTCACTTTAACACCACATTCATCAAATATAACACAATCAAATTCAAACACAGCAAAGCACAGCACAAAACAGGGGCTTCTGAACCTGCTAACCACACCCTAGTGATGTCAGTTAGCCAAGTCCACGGACTCCAACCGTATTTCAAAACTCTTTTTCTGGTATTTTAGCAGCCTATTCCTAATAAAATATACTGCAGGGCCTCCAACCCATTTCAAAGTCCTGGTATTTTAGCAGCCTATTCCTAATAAAATATACTGCAGGGCCTCCAACCCATTTCAAAGTTCTGGTATTTTAGCAGCCTATTCCTAATAAAATATACTGCAGGGCCTCCAACCCGGTTCAAAGTTCTGGTATTTTAGCAGCCTATTCCTAATAAAATATATTGCAGGGCCTCCAACCCGGTTCAAAGTTCTGGTATTTTAGCAGCCTATTCCTAATAAAATATACTGCAGGGCCTCCAACCCGGTTCAAAGAACCCAATACTTGTTACACTCGTCAGTGTAATCTTAATTGGTTCACACTTTTTAGGAATTTAGCAATTCATTCATTTAAAATAATCACAGGGACTCCAACCCTAACCACACAATTTTTCTCTCCTTTCTCCACACACTATTACTTGCTGGTGTATTTTAGCCTCTTAATTACTAGGTGTTTGGACAATAGGAAATAATTAAATCAAGCAGAAAACTGCTTACCTTGTAGTTGGCGCCACCTTTTGTCCAAACCCCGTTCATTCAGAGATGTCCTGATGGTCCTCCGTTCCTCTGATCCTATTAATCTAGGACTCAGGATCCTGTTCGTGACGCCAATTTGTAGGATCCCCTATTAATTACTCTTATATATTATCTTAACACAGGTATTAAGTTATATGGAGGAAATCTCAGCCCTTCAGTATGTTGAGAAATGAGGAGAGTTGAAAGTCTTTCCAAGTCTGCGCTGCAGCGGAGAATCGCCCGAAGCTGCAGAGAGTACAAGTCTCACAGCCGCCCAAAACGATTCTGATTCTCCTGCTGAGACAGCTTTTTTTTATTCAAAACTGCACAAAGATGGTTACATATTCATTGCACAATACAATTCTAACATGAGTCATAAGCAACTGTGGCCTTGAGATAAGAGTAAGTATCACAGAGAAACAACTCCCTAGTTGTGGCAGAGCATGAGAACATTCTGTGTTCTTCTCTTAACGGTGCAGTCTCAGCATAATCACGCTCTGGTTAAATGGACAAGTTCTGCAAAATAAGAGGAGATATCTTTGCATGCACAGTGTTATCTTAACTAAGCTGAGAATATATGTAACAAGCATCAAAATCTAAGTAAAACATCTCATAAGGCACTTCATAAAGCACAGTATAATAGAATATATTCAACAGCACCAAATCAACTTTTTGTAGCTTATAAATGGCATAAATATGTTTCTTATAGTGCTCTCTACATGTCCTGGTCCCTTTTTTGACATTTAGTGCTAATTAGATAAAATCTCACCTTTGAGCCTAAAACCGTCTGTGTGGCGCCCTCAGTACATTTTCGGTTGCACCACATTTGAATTTCATTCCTGTCCTCCCCATTTGCTCTGCTGGCGGTGTGACGTGACTTTGTGCTGTGTGACGTCCGTCGCTCTGCCGCTTGGGGTATAAAAGCAGCCGCCCCCGTAGCGAGTTGGAATAGTGAGCGAGCGTTTTACTTAGGCAGGCTCATCAGTGCCGAGCGCACTGGTGGTCTCGGGCAATGCGCGAGCTATCGGCTCAAACATGTATGGCTCAATGACAGTTAGTCCGCCGACCAACGCCCCTTTTAGATATCGTTTTCAAATTTTCTTGTGGGCAGATTAAGGCTGGGCACTGGTGTTTAATTGCTCTTTAAAAGATTATAAAGCATCAAGATGAGCCTTTAATTTAAATTACTAACATAATAAATACACACACACACACACACACACACACGCATATATATATAAATAAATAATGGTTAATAACATTTTTTATTTACTGATGTTACTCATGTTATGATAAAAAGAAGTGTCTGAAAAATTAATTAATTAAATTATTAGTTAAAATGAGTTCATTAAAGAATAACAAAATGACTGGGGAGGCACTTAAAATATATTCTTTACATTGTGATATTTATCGATAATTATTGCTATCGATCAATATGACTATTCCTTTATCGATATGCTCTATTTCTATATCATCCAGCCGTAATAGGACAACATGCAAACTTCATGCTGTAAAAGCCACAGGCCAGATTTCGGCAATTCTTCCTACTGCCCCACAGTGCAGCTCTCACAAGAACACTGATGCTGTGGCACTGGAAGGATCTCTGTTAGCAGGCAGTCTTGCTGTGAATATCAGGAGGTCTCTGACTCAAGATCTTTGCTGTATGTAATGTGTGTGTACACCTTAGTCCGACTTGATTAAAACCGGACTTCAGTTGGAGAAATCATACTAAGGTACCCAGATATTACGATTGGAAAATCAAATTTATCTGCATGTAAACTAGGGATGGGAATCTTACAACATCTCATGATTCAATTCGATTCCGATTCTTGGGGTGACGATTCGATTCAGAAACGATTCTCGATTCAAATCAATTTTTTTTCTTAATCAATACTCTTTCATTCATCATTCGTGTTTGTAATACACACAACTTGATCTGCCAAGTGTCTGTGATGAAGTGAGCCATGAATGTAATAGGGTATCAACACAAAATGGATTTTACAATCTATGTTGAGAGAAGGGAACTGGTTCAAAAGTAACAAGACATGAAATTGCAACTAGACATCCAAGACCTTTTAAACAAAATTTCTAGTCTTGAAAAAAAAAGCTGATATATTTTAAGAAGAAAAAAAAAGTAATAATCTGTATTTTGTTTGTTCTTTGGTACGTAGTAGAAAATACATTGAAAATATTTAGTATGCACCAAATGTTGCTTATCAACCATAATTAAACATAAATGTATGGCTCATGTTTTTATTTTCATTGTTTTCGTTAGAAATTGTAAAAGTCCTAACGTTATTGAACTCAGCATATATTTCGGACTTCCTTGAAAGCGCCACAGGTGTGCAGCGCTGCTGGATGTTTATGTGTAGCTTATAAAGAAAGATCGCTCTTATATACTTGCAGATTTATATATATAAAAACTTTAGCCAAGGGTGTCATTGGCATGGAGAAGACATTTTAGATGGCCCAAACATTTACCTTCAGCAGTGACGGGGCGGGCTGGATTTCTCTTTCGTCTTTCATGCTGAAGCTTTAGACTAGTGGCTACAGCTAGCTAGCGCTAGCTAGCCAACGGCGCATCAGACCTGTCAATGCGACGTTGGCCGTTGCATGACAAACACTACGCGAAGCGAAAATGTAAAAAGGCTCAGAAAACATTATTTTTGAGAATCGATTCTCAAACATTTCGGATCGATTCTGAATCTTGTTAAATAGGAATCGAGATTCAGACGTGAATCGATTTTTCCTCACACCCCTAATGTAAACGTAAAATCAAGGGTAGCTGAGCGATTAGCAGCCTGAGCACTGCCGCTTCAGGAACTGATGAGACTGTGGAAGAGGGAAAAACAACTACAGAACAAGCAGCAACAAAGGGTGTAACAAAATCCAGCAGTGCAATATTTGAAAAATGTTCTGTGCTGCAGCGTTGCAGTCGTCCATTTCTTTGTTCATTCTGCATTTCCTGCTTTTACGCAAGTAAAATAGTAAGAGCACAAATTCTTCCAGCTGCAGAGGATCGAAACCAAAGGCAAATCATTTTCTAAACATACATTGTGTCAACAAAAAAAATTATAAACAAAGGTCTACAAAGAGAACGTATCATAAATAAGCTTAAAGAGGCACACTCACTACTGGGGTTGAGAACTGAAACCGGCCTGCAATGACATCAATGTTGGATATCAAAGCGGTTGATCATTGTTAAAAAGCTATTTAACCATTGAAACTAGTGAAAGCAAGAGGAAGCCTCGTGATACTGAAGCTTTTCTTCCATTTAGTCGACTCATGAGCCAAAGCTCCATGGTACTTCATTTGGCCTACTGCATCATCAAGTGGACAGTACAAGTAAAAAAGGCACAGTGATTATTATGATATGACATGTGTACTTTTAAACTGGATAAATAAATTAATGTGTGTGTTGTCAATACATAGATTCGGACTCTGGTTTGAATTTTAACTTAATCTGTATCAATGATACTATGTCACGGTCCAAGGAAATAGTGGAAACTAATGGGACAGAGAGTTGTAATATAATGGTCCAAAATTAAATACAGGATACAAGTTTAATTTTAGGATAAATCAATACTGTATAACACCAATCGTAACATTTAATCATATATATGTCTAGGTATGTCCTATGTATAGGACAGGGTTTGCAGTGTTCAGTTCACACCCAAACCACCTAACTGGTTTCTTAATCACGTTATACGGTCTGTTAGCAAGGCCTCGAACGTCACAACATATGTCATAAACGCAAGCCTCAATATGAGCTTCACAAAAATCTTCCTGGATTACTCGACACGCTTTTAAGGCCTCGACACAAAGGTCACATCCCTGGTTGAAACATAACTTTTTCAATAATCTTGCTAATGATTGGAAGGTAGATTTGCTTGCAAGGTTGTAATAGTGACTTGTCCACATTTTCCCTTTTTACCAGTGGTTTGTTAAGTGCTGTTTTTAAGCTTTGGGAAAACAAACAATAGGAGAGATGAGTTTACTATTCCCTCCTTGGGCTGCCACCTTACCGCGGTGGAGGGGTTTGAGTGTCCCAATGATCCTAGGAGCTATGTTGTCTGGGGCTTTATGCCCCTGGTAGGGTCACCCTTGGCAAACTGGTCCTAGGTGAGGGATCAGACAAAGTGCAGCCCAAAAACCCCTATGATGAATGACAGCGTTGGACCAAGTGTTCCCTCGCCCGGACGCGGGTCACCGGGGCCCCACTCTGGAGCCAGGCCTGGAGGTGGGGCACGTTGGCGAGCGCCTGGTGGCCGGGCCTTTACCTATGGGGCCCGGCCGGGCTTAGCCCGAAGAGGAAACATGGGCCCCCCTTCCCATGAGCTCACCACCTGTGGGAGGGGCCATAGGGGTCGGGTGCAATGCAAGATGGGCGGTAGCCGAAGGCGGGGACCTTGGCGGTCCGATCCTCGGCTGCAGAAGCTGGCTCTTGGGACGTGGAACGTCACCTCTCTGGCGGGGAAGGAGCCGGAGCTGGTGTGCGAGGTTGAAAGGTTCCGACTGGACATCGTCGGCCTTGCCTCGACGCATGGCTCTGGCTCTGGAACCCGTCTCCTCGAGAGGGGTTGGACTCTCTTCCACTCTGGCGTTTCCCCCGGTGAGAGGCGCCGAGCTGGGGTGGGCATACTTGTTGCCCCCCATCTCGGCGCCTATACGTTGGGGTTTACCCCGGTGAATGAGAGGGTAGCCTCCCTCCGCCTGCGGGTGGGGGGACGGGTTCTGACTATTGTTTGTGCTTATGCACCAAACGGTAGTGCAGATTACCCACCCTTCTTGGAGTCCTTGGAGGGGGTGCTGGAGAGTGCTCCTTCTGGGGACTCCCTCATTCTGCTGGGGGATTTCAACGCTCACGTGGGCAGTGACAGTGAGACCTGGAGAGGCGTGGTTGGGCGGTATGGCCCCCCCGATCTGAACCCGAGCGGTGTTTTGTTGTTGGACTTCTGTGCTCGTCATGGATTGTCCATAACAAACACCATGTACAAGCATAAGGGTGTTCATGTGTGCACTTGGCACCAGGACACCCTAGGCCGCAGCTCGATGATCGACCTGGTTGTCGTTTCATCGGACCTACGGCCGCATGTTTTGGACACTCGGGTGAAGAGAGGGGCGGAGCTATCCACCGACCACTACCTGGTGGTGAGTCGGCTCCGGTGGTGGGGGAGGACGCCGGACAGACCTGGCAGGCCCAAACGTATTGTGAGGGTCTGCTGGGAACGTCTGGCGGAGTCTCCTGTCAGAAGGGGTTTCAACTCTCACCTCCGGCAGAACTTCAAACACGTCCCGGGGGAGGCGGGGGACATTGAGTCTGAATGGGCCATGTTCCGTGCCTCCATTGTCGAAGCGGCTGACCGTAGTTGTGGCCGTAAGGTAGTCGGTGCCTGTCGCGGCGGCAACCCTCGAACCCGATGGTGGACACCAGCGGTGAGGGATGCTGTCAAGCTAAAGAAGGAGTCCTATCGGGCCTTTTTAGCCTGTGGGACTCCGGAAGCAGCTGATAGGTACCGACAGGCCAAGCGGAGTGCGGCTCGGACGGTCGCTGAGGCAAAAACTCGGGCGTGGGAGGAGTTTGGAGAGACCATGGAGAACGACTTCCGTATGGCTTCGAAGCGATTCTGGTCCACCATCCGGCATCTCAGGGGGGGGAAACGGTCTGCCACCAACACTGTTTACAGTGGGGGCGGTGAGCTGCTGACCTCAACGCGGGACGTTTTGGGTCGGTGGATGGAATACTTCGAAGACCTCCTCAATCCCACCGACACTCCTTCCTGTTTGGAAGCAGATTCTGAGGACTCTGGTACGGGCTCTCCAATCTCTGGTGCTGAAGTCACTGAGGTTGTTAAAAAGCTCCTTGGTGGCAAGGCACCGGGGGTTGATGAGATTCGGCCGGAGTTCCTCAAGGCTCTGGATGTTGTAGGGCTGTGTTGGTTGACGCGGCTCTGCAATATTGCGTGGACATCGGGGGCAGTTCCCTTGGATTGGCAGACCGGGGTGGTGGTCCCCCTCTTTAAAAAGGGGGACCACAGAGTGTGTTCCAACTATAGGGGGATCACACTTCTGAGCCTCCCTGGTAAGGTCTATTCGGGGGTCCTGGAGAGGAGGGTCCGACGGATAGTCGAACCTCGGATCCAGGAGGAACAATGCGGTTTTCGTCCTGGCCGTGGAACACTGGACCAGCTCTACACCCTCGGCAGGGTCCTGGAGGGTGCGTGGGAGTTCGCCCAACCAGTCTACATGTGCTTTGTGGACTTGGAGAAGGCATTCGACCGTGTCCCTCGGGGTGTCCTGTCGAGGGTACTCCGGGAGTATGGGGTACCAGACCCTTTGATACGGGTTGGCTTGGGCATCTGGTCAGGATGCCTCCTGGACGCCTCCCTGGTGAGGTGTTCTGGGCACGTCCCACCGGGAGGAGACCCAGGGGAAGACCCAGGACCCGCTGGAGGGATTATGTCTCCCAGCTGGCCTGGGAACGCCTCGGGATTCCTCCCGAGGAGCTGGCCCAAGTAGCCGGGGAGAGGGAAGTCTGGGCCTCTTTGCTTAGGCTACTGCCCCCACGACCCGACCCCGGATAAGCGGAAGATGATGGATGGATGGATGGATGGAGTTTACTATTCAAATCGGATCAGACGCTATGACATCTTAAATGTTCTTAAGGAAAGCTATTGGTAATACAGTGGATACAGAATGTATTCAGACCCCTTAAAAATATTCACTCTTTTTTTTTTCATTGCAGCTGGTAGCACAGCTCACCTCACAGTTAGAAGGTCCCGTGGTTCAAATCCCGCTGGTGACACTGTTCCTCCATATCATCGGCTGGGTGGGGTTGGCGAAAAGGCCTGTCTGTGTGGAGTTTGCATGTTCTCCCCATGTTCCCTTGAGTAGTTAATGTGAGCATACTAGTTCTGGTCTGGGCTTTATACTGCCTCCTCCTGGCTGACCGGGTGCCTGAGGGGTTGGGGAGGATCTGGGTGGAATAACGTGATCCTTCCACACACTACGTCAAACTGGGGAAACCCCACCCCCTCTGGTGAAAAGAAGGGCCTGAAAGATATCACATGGTCCTAAGTATTCAGACCCTTTGCAGAGACAGTTATTTAACTCACATGCTTTCAAATTCTTTTGATTATCCTTAAGATGGTACTGTTGCGTCATTGGAGAGGTAAAGAAGAACCAAGTGATCACTGTGGCTGAGGGCACAACTTGCAGTAAAAAACACATGCAATCTGCTGAGATTCCTTTATTTGTAAGTTTTTGGAAATTTTACATTTATCATATGAAACATTCATATTATCTATTTTACCAATAACCATATAAAAAAAATCCTGAGAGAGAGAGAGAGAGAGAGAGAGAGAGAGAGAGAGAGAGAGAGAGAGAGAGAGATATGCGCCTCAACCATCCATCCATCATCTTCCGCTTATCCGGGGTCGGGCCGCGGGGGCAGTAGCCTAAGCAAAGAGGCCCAGACTTCCCTCTCCCCGGCTACTTGGGCCAGCTCCTCGGGAGGAATCCCGAGGCGTTCCCAGGCCAGCTGGGAGACATAATCCCTCCAGCGGGTCCTGGGTCTTCCCCTGGGTCTCCTCCCTGCCTCAACCAGTTGGCAGCTTTTTTTTTTTTTTTTTTTTTTAAGCGCACCTTGACATCACACATCTGAGCACTCAGCCAGTGATGTTTGAAAAGTGAAATAGCAAGGGTAGCACGGAGAGAACTACGGTTACAAAGAGGAAAGCTCAAACAAATGCCAATTTCTTTATCATGTGTAATAGTCACTAAAACAAGCTTTTAGTTTGTGACAGCTTAGTTTACGAGGACAATGAAAGGGGTAAACCACCATTCCACTTAATTTATCAAGTAAAGGAATTGTGTGACGTGACAACTAACATAACATGTCATTTTAATAATGGTATTAGTGTTAATATAATGAAGAGCATGGTGTAGAGCTGCAATAGAAATTGTCCTGTAATCCTATCTGATTCAGCACTACAATAATAAAAGTGATGTGAACTAATCAAAGGCTTTGTAAAATTGGGAGATTTGTGGTGAAAATTATGACCATTTTTAAAAGTGAATTAGTGTCTGAAGCAAAGTCAGGAGTCAGTAGTGATGAGAGAATTTCTCTTATCAGTATAGAAGCAATATGTTTCTTAACAAGCAGGCAATAGTTCCAATAAAACCATTTTCTATGCCCAATTAACAGTTTGACCTGTTATATTTTTTTCTTTAAAAGGGAGACTATAAAAACACGAAGTCTGTTTTTGAAAGTGTTATGAAGGTTTCTACAGAGCTGGGTCTGCTGACCACATTGCTGAGTTTATGAGTGAAGCGGGTGTTTCTCAATGGCAAGGCGCCTCGCCTACCCCGGCACTGCCTTGGTAGGCGAGGCGCCTTGCTCACGAGGACACTGTCCTTCCTTGGTCAAAAAAACAGTTTGGAACAGACTTGCCTTACGTGACCGTGACTGCCGGTTTACGTGCTCTGTTTACGTCCCGCCCATCGTAGTAGCATTGTAGCGTAGTAAAATTACTTCAACTATGGAACTGGAAATGTATAACGAGAGTTTTACTTTTTTTATATGTCAGTTAAATCAAATGTGCAAGCGAATTAGTACCTGGTAGCCACCGAAGCTGCAACTACTAAGCAACTAACCAACCATATATAACTGCTTTGGATCTAAAAAATAATGATAAAAAATAAAACAGACATTTTAGATAGTAGCCCAATGGTTAAAATTACTTGACTTACATTTAAAATAGAAATTTACCCCCGATATATTGACTGAATAACATAAATACCTGTGACAGACTAGTGGCCTGTCCAGGATTTACCCCTCTACCTCAAGACTTCTGGAGATAGGGACCAGCCCCCTTTCAACTTTCAACTGTAATCAGGATGGATGGTAAGCAAAAAATAATAATTAATTAATAAAAGTGTGAGAAACATTTTCCAGTCAAAGATGTTCTAAATGGAAAAGTATCAGAATGCTGAAAAGCTGCGAGTGTAGTTTAAAAAAAAAGTATTTTCCTCAGTGAAATCATAATCTTTGTTTCACTACTGAGTCAAAGGAAATCACCTTATTCTATTGGATCTTGGTGTGTTCAAGGGAAGATTTGTCAAGTGAATATTTCATGCTTTCTTTGACATTTAATTTTGTTAAATGACTGCATTTTAAAAATACCTAATTCACTTTCGGTTTATTATCTGTTCACAGTAATGTGATTCCATCTACAAGTGTTCTCACTGTTGGTAGGCTGCAAACAAAAACAGTATGTGTTTGCTTAATAACAAAAATGCATGTTCAGAAAAATCTGTGGAACTATATCCTATGCTAATTTTCCTTGTTTTTCATATTATTTAGGAGGAATATGATTTTCCACTTCCACCACAGATTGAAGACTGGACAAAGAACCAAGTTAAAGATTGGCTGGTTAATAAACTGAGATTATCAAAAGAACTTGCTCAAAAACTTTATGACCAGGAACTTACAGGAGCTTGCCTGGAATCATATGAGAAAGATGACTTGTTAGAACTTGGTGTTCCACCAGCACAAGCTTTGCAAATCTTAAGGCAGGTTAAGAAAGTTCAGAAACAATCAAAATCATTTGAACCAGCTACTAGAACAGCTGAGAGTGAACTCAGAGAAAGGGACAGTGCGTCGATTTCAGAAAATCTGGATGAATCAGCAGAAAATGAGACCGTCTCATCAGATTCAGGAATCCAAAGTCTAAGTCCTTCAGTACGGATGCTACAGATGGCAAGAGACAGAATAAGAGCTGTAATAGATTTGAATACTGCTGAAGGACAATTCGTAAGTCAGACTTCTGAAAACTTGGAGGCTCCACAGCCGCAGAGGCCAGTATGTCAGATTCGTTCCTTTGATAAAAGTAACTCCTCATTGTTCTACATGGAAAATGACATTCTTCCACCAATGGGAGGTCCAAGTAACCTCATTGACCCTGTTCATGAATACCAACTCCTGCAAAATGTAAATGAAGCAAGTGAAAGGGAGATCCTTTATGAATTCACTAGAGAAGTATTTAGTTTTGCTGCCAGCTGCATGAATACAAGAACCAATGGAACAATACATTTTGGAGTCTATGGACAACAAGACCAAAAACATGGTCAAGTAGTTGGGCAAATGATCACCTCTTTCAACAAGTACAATGAGGCATTTGAATCATCTTTGGGGGATTTCTTTGAAGAACAGTATGTGAATGTTGCTCAAATGTGTATCAGGCCACCAAACTTCATACAAGTTCGCAATAAAAATGGAACAACTTCAAACAAGTGGGTGATTGAGGTTGATGTAATTCCAGCAGTATCAATGACACAGGATTATCTTTTTTATACTCAGCTAGGTATTGCATCAATGGAAGAAAAACATCAGAGCAAAACTCTATGTCTATTTGTTAGGAAAGGTCCACGGTCAGTTAACATTTTAGCAGATACAAATCCGCGAATTGGTCAAGAGAAACTGAAAAACCTGACTGAAAAAGTGAAGAAGTTTGTGTCAGCACGCAAGGCAGCAGAGGAAAACAAAGAAAAACATTGTCCACAAAGCCACCAGGGACAAAGGTTAAAACAGCTGATGACACGTGGAAGACATGTTCTTGAGAATTCCCTTCAAGTTATTCTGGTAACTGATAAATGTCACCCTGGTCAGCTGGAGCATATGGATTTTCTAAAAGAAATCTCTCTCTTTGCTGTGCTAGAGTTTGACCCAGAGTCTGATTTAAATGGAACATGCCATTTTTACAGGAGAGATCGTATTGCCAATCTGCATTACCCACATTTGTACACCACTCAGGATAGTTTACCTATACTCATGGGAAAGCTTAACTTATTTAAGCAAACAAGTTGGATTTTCTGCAATGGACGAGTAAATGAGGAGAACGAAGAAGACAGACCACTAACACCCAGTGAATGGCACAAGAAGCGTTCAGGTGACATTAGCAACATGATTGGTTTGCTTTGCAGCCCAGATGTAATTTCAAAAGACAGACTGCTGGTCATTTTTATTCTTCATTCAGCTGTAACTGACCTATCAAGCCCTATTTTGGAGACATTCTGTGCAATCTATCGTACACTGGAGGGGGCTGACAACATGCTGTGCATTTGCAGAAACCCAGGAGTATTCACTCAGTGGAAGCAATTGATAGAGTCGCGTTGCATGGAGGACATCTCCAACAAATGCATCAATTTACTGAGCCTAAATGAAATATCCAGTACAATAAAAAAACTAAAGGAGCCTCAAACGCAATCCTCCCAGAGGTACCTCCCATCCACAGGATCAAGCTCAGTACTGCTGACAAAAAAAGACGAAGGACTTTTCACTGTTTTGGACGTTCTGAGTGAAAATGAGTGTGAAAACACAGAAATTGAAAATTCTGATTCCTTTGAAGAGTTTACTAAAAAAATAGAGGAGGATTTCTATAGAGGGGGACAAGTAAGTTGGTGGAACTTTTACCTCTCCGAGCTGAGAGGCAGCCTGCCATTCATCAAGCGAGACAAATACAATGAGTTGTATGACCTGATCACACCTGTGGAAGGCTACAATTCATGTGTCATGATCAACCTCTTCCATCCCCCAGGATGTGGGGGAACAACTCTAGCAATGCATGTTCTTTGGAACTTAAGAAGAAAACTCAGATGTGCTGTGGTAAAAAACAGGAGGGCAACAAATATTGAAATTGCGGCTCAAGTCATAAACCTACTCAAGTATGGAAAAGAGGATCAGCCAGGCTGCACACCTGTCCTACTCTTAGTGGACAATTGGGAGGATGTTGAGGACCTTAAGCAGTGCATCCTTCATGTTGGTGGCGAAAGGAGGCAGCAGAACACACTCATGGTTATCATACTGAACTGTGAGAGAAGTCCGTGTCCTGATGAGAGCTCCAGAAGTAGTAACGTTCCTAACGTATTCATAACCAACAAGTTGTCCCGCAAAGAGCAAGGATTATTTTCAGAGAAACGTCAACAGCTGGAAACTGACCATGAGAAGCCTGAAACCTTTTATGCTTTTATGATTATGACCAATGATTTTAGCGATTCTTACATCACAAACATTGTGAGCAACATTCTTAAAGATCTTGATGTAACCACCCAGCAAGGGAGGCTCCTCTCCTTTTTGGCTTTGTTGAACACCTTTGTGAATGGATCCTACATGTCCCTTTCCTTGTGCGAAGAGCTAGTTGGCATAAGGAATGCCCTGTGGAAACCACAGACTCTTGATGATACAATGAAACCATATTCTACACTGTTGATAACATTCAATGTTGAAGAGCATGGCTTCTATCGAGCGGTCCGATTCTTACACCCAATGATTGCCAGCCATTGCCTTCAGTTCCTTGAACAAAAAGACAAACTTTCCTTGGCAGACATAACTATTGACATTTTACACTGTGACAAAGTATATAAATCCTCAATGGGAAAGGATTTCCTAGTTCAGAATATTCAAAGCATGCTCATTTCACGCCATAGAAAAGATCAGGGGGATGACAAAGATACATTGTTTTCTCCTTTAATTGAAAAAATACATGAAGACGAAGGATCAGAAAAAGTCAAAGAGCTTTTAGAGAAAGCTGTAGGGAGGTTTGACAGAAGTGCAACATTGCCACAGGCATTGGCAAGGTTTTTCTATCTGAAAGAAAAAGACTTCCAGGCTGCCTTACGATGGGCTTTAGATGCACGGGGTAAAAATTCAAATTCCTACATTGCAGATACGGTAGGGCAGGTTTACAGGAGCCAACTCAAAAAGAAAATTGAAGAATCTGAACCTCTCACTGCAGAAGCTCTTGACGAGTGCCTGATACTGGGCTCAAAAGCTGCAAAAGCCTTCCAAGAGTCTCAGGAGCTGGCCAAGAAAGATGAAACTGTTGACCCATTTGATCTCCACAACAAAAAGAAATCAAAGTCTTACAATACATCAGGATATGTTGGAGAGACAGAAGTTATGATGATCCTTCTTGACCTCATCAGGGAACTCCCTCTTTCTCAAAGCGAAGAAAGACATGTAACGGACAAACTGTTACAGATTCTCAAAGGCCACCACACAATAAAAGATTTTCATTTTGATCGCAACAACACAGCCACTGCCCAGTTTGTTGATGTCCTGGCACACCATGAAAGATTTTTGGTCTCTTTGAAGCCTAGGCTAAAGGACATTTTCAAGTTTTTTGAGAACTACTTCACATACCTGAGGCCTAGATCACAGGAAAGGGTAACAGCTGATGATAGAAACAAAAAGAAGTTGTCAGAGCTTTTCAAAAAATACTTAAAAATATTCAATAGTTCAGAACAAGAGAAAGCATCTGAAAAAGCAAGTAACCCAAATCTGAGTCAACACCAGGAGATACAAGATCAGCGGTTTTATCTGGAGACAAAGCGGGCAGACTCATTTGCCGGACTGTTGCAGTGTTTGAGCGACAAAAGTGGTGCAGAGATGGAACATATCTTAAAAAAATGGAAATTTATCTTCAACAACTCAACTAGAAGGTCTGTATCAGACACAGTCAACTTCATCTTGGCAAACATAGTGATGCACAGCATTAAGCCATCTTCAAAAGAACTGACAAAATACGAAAGGTTAGTTGAGCTGCTGAATGATGAACTACAAAAGGAGGGTACGCGCTCAAATTTGACAGAAATGTACTACCTGTCCATGCTGCTCATGTGGCCTACTAAGGATAGAAAACTGGAAAGCTTTTCAACATATAAAGATATTGCCACATATTTCCGATCAGCCAAGAAATCATTTCACAGACGTTTTTCTCACGTGATTCCTGCCCGGACTGCCGTAGCTCATTTCTTTCTTGGCAAATCCACTGGACTGAACAGAATGGTCTCTAAAGTGAAGCTGGATCATATTTTAAGGCAGGAGTCCTGCAATGATCAGAGTAGTCAGCCTCGTACACTGCACCATCTTTGGCAGAGTGGAGCTGCTTGGAATGAACCACAGGTGAAAAAAGAGCTGTTAAGGGTTAAAGGAATTTCTGAAAATGGAGAAATATATGTAAACTATGGAGGCAACCTAAAAATTCCTGTCCGACCAGCTTACCTGGGAGACATTCGCAGCGGATGCAGTCGAGAACAAATACTCTTCTATGTTGGCTGCACAATGGAAGGTCCTGTGGCCTACAACATTAAATATCTCAATGCTCAGTAAGAATATAAAAATACTGCTTTAATAACTTTTACAAAAATACTGCAAGGACTACGGGAAGAGTTCAAGTAGCAAAACGTGTAGTCTTTTAACAGAAGGTATTGAGACAAAAACGGTAAAGCCTGACTAGAAATAATAATTTGGCTAAGATTTCTTTTAGCAAACTATACTTAATAATTCTATAAACAATGTCAAAATTCTTGGGATTTAAGTTCTTTGGGTTAGTCTTTTTTTGTGTGTGTGTATTTCACAGTTTGATGTATTATCCTGAGAGACAATTTTGTTTTACAAGAAATTATGGTATCTGAAACTTGTAAACCTACTTTAGATGTAGGATTTGAATATGAAGGCATGATTACATTATCTCCTATTTGTTATGATTTCCTTAGTGTATTACAATAAAATATACAAATGACAAACTAAATGGCTTTTTGAGATGGACAAGATTTTGGCCTCCTTACCTTCTTTACAGTTGATAACGATCATCACTTCCCCCATGTCTATGTGCCCCTGCCGAAGTCATTTTACCCCCAAGTCACAGTGTATTAGTGTACTAATTTCTGAACATTCGTATTTTTGAGTGACTCAGTTTTGCTCAAGTGTGAATTGTTTTATTGTCTGTTTAATTGCTCTTCATGTTTTACTTCTTTATATTCTATTAGTGTTTACTAATTAGTCTTATCTTATTTATCCGCTGTTATTTTCATATTTTAACTTATTTTCACCTTATTCCAGTGTCTCCCTGTGGCGGAGCCTTCTGCATCGGCACCGGTGGTCAGCTGTGCTGCCTGGGTGCTCTCCAGGTAGAGCTTGGGTGGATGTGGAGGTTTCAGCCTTTCCTCCTCTGGGCGCCCCGGGTCAGTGCCTCGGCTGCTGCTGTTGATCTTCTGCTGCCTTTGCTGATGGCTCCCTCAATGGTGTTTGCTAACCTAACCTGGCTCATCTGTACTTGGACCATTATCCATTTTATTACCCATTTTAATGTCTTTTAATGTTGCTCTTGAGTGTGTCTGCATATGGGGATGGAATAGGGTGTATGTGGGGTCCATTTTAAAATGTAAAGCCTTCTGAGTTGCATTTTTTGTATGAAAAGCACATTATGAATACAGTTAGTTTGATTGATTGAAATAAATTTAATTTACTGTGCATTTTGTTGTGGAATTTAATTCTCATTATTGTCCCAAGATATGTCAGTCCAATCAAGCTCACTTTGTAGGTGAATTTCAGAAATAATTTATAATAGATCTTAGAGCTTTAATCCACTTAAAATAAGGGCTTAATATGTTTTACTCTTTGTATACAGTCATAAACAATATTATTGAAAAGTGCATGTATTTCAGAAACTCCATCACTTAGTGAGAGACAGGTGTAACCGTCTCTGAATCTAACCATAAGGAAAGTGGCAACTATACTGGGGAAGAAACAGTCGGTGGAGTGAGAGGTTTAGGTGGATATTTCTAGTGCTAGCTTACTTCTGATTTGTAGTCATTTTAATAAATCTTTTAACAAACAAATCTCAATTTACATGAAAATTCCAGGTTAAACTCACATCATTAGTTATCATTTAAATTGAGGTACATCATATGTGATTTAAAAGCAAAGCAGACCAGAAAAGAAATTTTATTGCTCCAAAGACTTTCATTCACTTTTCTTTCCACCAGAGGACCAACAGGCAATCTGGCAGGGGACGAGATTTAGATTGCCTGATGCACAATAAGGGGCTTAGTTATCAGCAGTATTAATATTGGTTAATATACAGTTTTTAATTGATATTGATGGGCTCCCCCTGGTCAGCAGGGACAAATAAGGGCGTCTTTCCATGTGTGGCTGTGCCAGAAAACAGCAAGACAAAAATGCTAATTTTTTTCTGTTCACATGATGCAGGTCTTAGCCCGTACTATAATCAAATGTTTTACCTGACGCACTACACCGCCACCTGCTAAAAGAGCAGGTGGCGGTATACAAATAATTCTGTAGCTATCAAACAAAACAGGAAACGAGAAGTACCGACGTCATAAAACGAGCAACAGCCTAGAATGACAACACATTGGTCTAATGGTCAACTGCTACCTGAAGCCATCTACAGGGTGAGTGTTGTAGTAAACCCACCACTTTGTAACCTGGTGTGTTGCTGTGGGATGCTTAAAGAGTAACTCACCCCAAAATCAACTTTTTTTGTTGATAAACTGTATAATTGAGTCTGTAATAGCACTATCTACATTTACAGTAATTATTTTATGTATTTTAGTACATTTTAGTGAAAATATTAATTTTGTACCCAAAACCGTTAGTTCAGTGCCTCAAGTGGTTAAACAATTACACTGCACTGCAATTAACTGGAATTCAAATCCTGCAATCCTAACAGCTAATCTCGGGTTATCTACGTAGGCTTGGAATAATGACGAAAGCAGTCTGGCCGTGATGGGGTATATAAGAGGGGCGGACTCGGCCACACTTCCATAGCGAAGTGCTATGAACTGCTTAGAGCACAAAACCTGGGTGCTCCGTTATGCAGGAGGTTACCCCTACTGGCTGACATTTGGTCATTACCTATGATAAAGGGAATAACTTACATCAGTGAATGGAAAATAAAATCTGGGCTAAGAGTTCATTTTTAATGGAATAATTCTGATAGTGTGGGGTGTTTTTTTTTTTGCACATTCCTGAATTACTTTCTCGTCATGCTTGGATACTTTATACCGGGCATCTCTCTGCAACGCATTTTCTGCTGCAGCCAGTGACGTACAGTGGCTGCAGGTGCGCCTGTCGAAGCAGAATTACACAAAATTACTTGAGCTAATCGATATTTAGCATTAGATTTGGTAACAACAATGTACCACTCCGAGACGGCGCTCATGGCTGCGATGCCGCTACAGGTTCAGCACCTGCTGCTGCTTCGGGCAGAGAACGAGACATCGGCCCGAAATGATATGACTCGGAGCCACTCAACTATTCCACAGAACTGGAGACGGAAGTGGAGAAAAACTCAACCTACAGATTATTTCCCTTTGAGGCAAAGGAGCTCACAATGCTGTGGCTCTCTCCATCTTTCTAGCGCAGTCTGTGACTGCGCCGCAGCAACATGTCAGTCACAGCCCAGACCACGCCCAGCCCTTCATCCCCGAGTGTTTTTCCTGGTCCGCCAGGCAACGACTTCTTTTCAGACGTTTTTCAAAAATAAATGAGGGCGGGGTTATACTCTTGTAGGGGGTTGAGTTGCTCTTTAAAGCGGCAGTAGGTAACTCTGAGAGGAGAGCAGACTTTGCTTGAAAATTTGAACTCAAACAAGCTGCACATCACTCACCCTCCCTCCCTCTCCGGTGCACTCATGCCCCGCCTCCAAGGCCCTCCTGCTCCTCCCTCCTTCCGCTACGAAACTGGCGTACCAGACTACCTTTTGAGAATCTCAGCTGACGCAACTTGAAGCGGCAAGCGTAAGCAATGGAGTGCGAACCGGTAGGAGCAAAACATAAAGTCACCTCCACGGTACGGGCAGTTTGTCTTTATGTTGCTGTTCTCGGCCATAGTTTACTCCTAGCTTCGTGCCGCTAGCTGTTCTGACAGAGCTCAAGCGGTTGCATACATAAAGTTGCGTAGCGGAGCGAGGGGCGGGTCGTGGTGTGTATGAGGATTGATAGACAGATGTCAGCCACTCCATCAGACGCTGCTCTGGCTCTGATGGGGTGTTTTCTACCGGGAGCGGTGGATTCTTGCATATCACAGTAGGAGGAGTAGGTGTGACAAATGGAGCTGCTTTTTTTCTCACAAATTACTAATCCCATTTTCTACTTTCAGGACATATGGAAAGTTTTAGGAACAATCACAAAAACTGACTTTTATTAAAGTTACCTACTGCAGCTTTAAACAGTGTTGTTTTGGTCTTTTTATGGTTGCATGCCGATTCCGTTAGTGATGTCGTCACTTGTCTCAGATACGGCCAGCGTACGGCTTGTGTTCACATGATCCGTATCCACTCGTAACTGGATCCGATCTCCAAGGAAGGTTTCTCGGACTGTACCCTGGCATACCTCCAGATTATGTTCACATGGTACAAAATCAGTGGATTTTGAGCAAATACGGTACCTGAATACAGATTCGAGTCACAGGAGGTGGGACTTGTAGAATTAAATAATTATCATAAGTAATTCTGTGCATGTTCAAAACAGAGACAAGGAACCAATTTCCAGTTCTTAACATTTATTTTGAACAGATTAACAGATATGCGGGTTTTACAGAGAAAACAAAGATAATTCTCTGGGGCAGATTTGAAGAATCTGACCATTGAATGATTTTCATGTCAAAACTTTTATAGACAACCGGGCCTCTAGGCGTTTCTAATCTCTCCAATCAGAACATTTTCATACAGTGTCTGAGCTCTTATTTGCGGTCAGAGAATCCTGGAGTCAGAAGATGGGTCGTCTCTTGTTCTGGGTCAAAGGTTCATTATAAAGATTTATGGTTAAATGGCTATCTGCTTCTCTAAAACTTTTTCTCCCACTTTCTTATCTAAACATCCTTGCTTTTACAGCCTTGCAATAAAACTCTTTGTCTCAGAGGTCCTCAAAAGTCACACATTCTCCCATGTTTCCCAGGCCTGAATTTAAAGAAAAACAGACCTCGGATTGAAGATATTTAAAACATATTTAGCCCCGTCAAAAATAACTACCACAATTCCCTCTTTTCAATCCATTTTTAAAAATGGATTGATTAAAGATCAAAACATGTAAAGCTTTTTGAGAATGCAAAAAACTCCAACCCAAGAAATTTCATCAGTTTACTAAAATTCAAAACACAAACTATTAAAGTACCTTTTTTAACCTTAACTCCCATTAAAAAATGTAAATCTGTTAATCATAGATTCACCCTCTTTTGGCATTAACCAAAAAATGTATTTTAACAATTCCCACAAACTAAATTCAAAAACCCACAATGTATAAGAATGTCTTACATGTGAAGAGATAATTAAAGCTGACTTGATACATGTTAATACTGTGGAAGAAGCTCAGAAAATCCATGAACATAGACATTATTACTATATTATATTCTGAAAGAAATCAAACTTAAAGTGTTAAGAAACCTGTGAAATAGAAGGTATTAAGAACCCTTTTAGGCAGTGTTACGACTCTTCACTTGTGAATAAAATAATTAATCAAATAGTTAAACAACCTGTAAAATGCAAAAAATTATTAATAAATGTTCAGTCTTTATATTTGTATTCTGATCCTCTTTCTTCACTCTCATTTTATCCCCCTCAGTGGCTCCTGGCAGCTGGAGAGCGATATACAGAGCTGATCAGTGTGGAGGGCTCCTATTTTTTTTAGTGTTCCAGTTTTTACTCCCATATTTGCAGATAACCACTCTCTGAAATGCCAATTACTTCATTAATTGAGCATTTCCCCCAATATACACAAATGCACAGACAGGCCCCGCCGCCTGTGGCCCCATCTTCCGATTCAGCTTGGTCAAAACCTTCTCGACCCTCCTTAGGCAAAATCCTGCCGATCCTCGACCAGGCTCGTCGTTTCCGTGAAGCTGCATTCAGTCCATGTCTATAAAAGAATTGTCTTTTCCAAATCAAATCACAATCAGATGATTACAATAATAATCCCTCTTTAATGGTAAATTACTCCCGTAATTGACCATTCCCAAACACAGCCAATCCATTCGGGTGCAGGAAGATGCGATCTGATGCCATTAAGAAGACCTGGTATGGAATCAAATGATTAATTTAACATTTACTCATTATTTCTAAATTCTTCCTTACAGCTTAACAAAACCCATAGCATGTGTCATAATAGCCAGAAATATATCCCATAAGTACGCAACACTAACTTAGTTAGCCTGAGTTTTTCACACTTTAGCTGTCAGACCCTGTAAATTTCCCAAGTATAAATTAATAAAAACTAAACCTATAAATTTAAAGTGTCCAATTTATCTTCTTTCTCCAAACCTGAGCATGGGACCAGAGCCAGGTTTTCCCATCCAGCACCCTGACAGGCCTGTCCTACTGGGGCAGCAGCTCTGTGCTCTCCCCATTCTCCTCAGTGCCTGCTGTGGATAAAGCCAAGAACGTTTGTTAATCTCAGCAAATTGTCTCCTGCATTGTTGTGAAAGGCAGTTATGACAAGTTTCCACAGATAAGCAGACCAGACATTTCATCCAGTCCACACAAGCCTTTGGAGTGCGTCAACAATGGAGAAACAGCCATTCACGTCCCATGCCCTAATTTGGCAAATCAATATAATGTTATTTAGTTTTAGCAAACATGCCCAGATTTGGTAGATCTATGGTCTGATCACAAATACAATCAAAAGTATAGAAAAACGCAGGTTAACCTCTATCAGTCAGTCTTACCCACTCTGCAAATTCTTCCATCACCCCCATAACTTCCTTCCTGGGCAATACATTTCAGTGTCAGCAGTCTCCAATTCCTTGAGGTGAGAAAAATATCTTAAAATTAATCAGTAAGATCAGTAGGCTCCATGTTGATGTCCTGCCAAATATGGTGTCTGAAAGCAAACATAACTCTTATGTCATAATGTCGATTCCTCAGATATAAACTGCATTGATACCATTCACTAATTCTTTTCTTCAAAGTTTAGTGGTCTGTTCCCAAAGTAAATAGAGAACTAAAATAAAATTGAAAAACAAAAAAGGCTGGATTTTTCTGTTAGATATTGCTAATACACCACTAAAACATTGCAATAACAAAAATAAAGGCAATAACCATCTGCAAAGGTTCTATCCCTTTTTTTTCTATCCCTCTTACAAAAAGTCGCTATGGAAAAGTGGCTCTCCTGGTTTCGCTTCACTGAGGTTGAGACGAATAGCTCATATTGAACTAAACCCCTTTGTAATCAGACTTAACACCACTTTTCCCCGACTCTGTCCCTTTAATCAATTAATAATTTCTGCTAATATAAGTATGCTACTTACATTGAGATAACTGTTGTTGGTGTTGAAAAAGGTTATTAAAAACATCAAATGTTTAAAACAAAACCAGAGAACAGTACTGACTGATAACACAACATAGTTTACAAAAACAGTCTTCCGTGTGCTATACTTCAAAAACATCTGTCCGATTCTGTGAAGGGAACTGAACATAGTCAAAGTGATTTTTGCAACTAAAACTCCTCTTAAATTTTCGTAGGATACACAATAGTCTAATTCCCCTCAGCAGTCAAACAAAACAAAACAAAGAATTCAATAAAAGAGGTTCAAGAGATGAGATTTCTCTAAACAAAAACTAGTCGCAATAAAATAAAAATAAAAACCAGCATTTTTCTGTTCAGCATCCCCCTTTTCCTCTCAGGCTTCTTTTTTTTTCTCTTTTCTCCAATGATAAACACCAAATTAAATTGAAGCTTCTAGAGATGTCAAATTCATTACCACTGAATTATGTTTTCTTTAATCCAGCTTCCCAAATTACCATTTTTCCTAAGTTCTAATTAATAAACAGACCGCAGTTCAGAAATCTGGGTCATAATCCAAGTCGAACCAAATATATAAATTTGGACAGAGAAAGAGGAAAAAACAAAAAACAAGAAAAAATAAAGAAAATAAAATAAAAAAAATCTAAATAAATTGTCAGTTACAGAGTCCCCACTAATCAAATGATATATTATGCCATTATTCTAGGATCAGATCTGTTCCAAAATGTTTTAGGACCTGTAAATTTACTCTCAGCATCAAATAAACTAGCTAACAATCAATAAAGAACATCTGAAAGATTAATCTTAAATTTCAAAACTAAAACCGATTCTTATTTGTCAAAACAAAATGTGCATTCAAATATATGGTAAAAATTATTTCAATGTAGCTGGTCCAATCACATTTTGCTTCTACACGATCAGAATAAATGAATTTAGAATTTACTTCTTACTTTCAAATTAAACCATCATTTCGGTCACTGTGATATTCATTATTTGTTCTTAAATAAATCTACCAAAGACTTTAATTGTTACTTTCAATCCTTAGACCAATTCCAAATTTATCCCCAGTCTGTTAAAAAACAAACTGATTACTAAAAGATGACTGTGTTTTAATGTTTTCTTTTTTAAAACCAAACATTCAAATCCCACTAGTTTATAAACTATCACTATGATAAGTGTTGTTTTGCATGATAAAGACATTTAATTTGTAACGGAATTGAAATGTACTGGGTTACTTCATGAGCCCCAGTTAAATTTTGATAACTCCAATAAGCATTTTTGTCCAGAAAATCCTTAAGAATGTTCAATTGTGTAAATAATTTAACACCAGTCTCCTTTAGGTCATTCATTCAGAGACCAAGCTATATTCCTAAAGTCTATAGAGCCATCAGAAATAAGCCAAACATAATTTTAGCATAAATGATACTTATTTAAATCACATACTCATTTTCTGTACCATTCAACACGGTGCTTATTAAAATAATTTAAACCAGTTTGTTGCTTTCCAATTAACACCGTTTGCTTTTCGTTAAATGCTTATAATTACTACTTATAGCTTTATCTTTATTTAGGCCAACTTAACAACTCCTGCTTAGATCAATCAAAAAAGCAAAAAATCCACCTATTTAAAGATTCAAAAAATGCATCTTTTATTTTGACTATAAACTCCCCTCTTTTTAATTTTAAAGATGAAATCAAAAATTAAAACTACACCAAGTCAGAATCGACTCATGAGTAACTGTTCTTAGTCATTTGCGTTTAATTGTAACATGCATAATTATCCCAAATAAATTTACATGCTCTCCTAATGGCTTTGGTCTCCTCGTAAAACCAGTTAACCAAATTCAGCATGTACTTCTTAATCTTTAATCTCCGTACCGTAACCGTGCAGTCAAATGTGAAACACCTTAAAAAAGTGCCCTTCGTAGAAAATGTGCTACAACATTGCCTAAGTTATCTTGAGGCCGTTTTACATCCTAATTAACCAGAAAAATTTAACAAAATCCAAATTCGTTTAAGTCTTAACAAGGCAATCGTCTGCAGGAGTCTGTAATCACTTTCTATCCAAAATCAACTTTTAGCTTGCAACACATAGAACATGCAGTTAGCCACCACCGCTAACTTAGCATAGCAGCCTAGCTCCACGTGCTACCGTTAGCTTTCTTTGTGAAACGAAAGCTAAAACAGTACAAAACGTACGGCGAAAACACTCCAGAAAATCGCAACACACACTTTAAAAAATGACTTACCGCAATACCAGGACTTAATCCGCACAATTTATACCACTTTACCAAACTTTAATTCGGCACGAACAAAACATTCTCCTGTTCGTCCACGCGGACTGAAACATATGTCCCCAATTTCAGCCGTCCCGCACAGCAAACACCGATTCAACTACGTCCGTTACAGCCCAAAACCATTAACAAAAAACACAACATTATAAGCGGTGGCTTTTAGACCTAATTAATTATTTTATCGAGGAGGTTTCAGACCAGTCTGTTTCAAGTTTCGTAGTCCGCTTTGAGAAATTTCCTGGCGCCGGCTTCCAGAAAACCCCTCAAAAGACTCGAACAGATGGCAGAAAACCGCCTACTACCACTAATTTATTTATCAAAACATATAGTCAAAACTGTCGTATGTTAGCCATACTATCAAGCAAAAAACTCACACAGTATTAGCTCCGCCATAGCACCTAGCTTGGGGCGGCCACCCAGATGTCCTGTTGTAAATGTTCACAACTAATTCTTATAGATTTTTAATTTCAGTTATCCATCATATTCAGTTATATATTCATTTATCTATTTTAATTTATTTATTATACTCGAGTTCATTATTTATACTATAACATTTTAACACAAACGCAACATCACCAGCACGTCTCGCAAAGCGCCTGCGTAAAAAACATCTCACACACACATATACAGACATGCGCAGCTCGTCACATCAAAACACCAACACAGTACTTTTATAACATTATTAAAAACTAACACCAACAACACTAACCTTAATCTGACCACACCAAAATGCCGGACCATTTCCCATTTCAATTTGCGGTGCCACGCGCACGTTTGAAAGAAACGCAGGCAGTTCAAGGTAATCCGTTCAGATTAACAGAGGGCGACCCAGGCGCTCCTTAATCTATTTTCCGTTTGCCAGCCTCGAACAATCTTACGAAAGCGTCCTTTCGTAATTGAGATCGCCACTTCTCAAGCCCCGATCCGCACTTTGGTTCCGATTTGAGTCGTTGAAGATATCGGTCCGTCTGCTCCACTGTCCGCTCCGGAGAACAAGCAGCCTGCACCGGGCACGCAGAGTAAAAAACTCCATCTCCCAGCATGCACCGGTGTTCAATTCAATTCAATTCAGTTTATTTATATAGCGCCATTTCACAACAGATGTCATCTCAAGGCACTTTACAAAAAGAGTTATTACAATACAATGTTAAGTGTAGAAATTACAGAACCACAGAAGATTGCGTCGTGGAATTCTCAGCAATCCCTCATACTGAGCAAGCATGCAGCGACAGTGGGAAGGAAAAACTCCCTTTTAACAGGAAGAAACCTCCGGCAGAACCAGGCTCAGCACAAGCGGTTATCTGCCGCGACCGTCTGTGGCTTGGAGAATACATAACAGAGACACAGAAAGAGCAATAGAACTGATGCAGAAGTTTGTTGCAGGACGTGGAGAATTTTCCGTCACTGCAATGCCATCTTAGTCAGGGTCGTCAAGCAGGGCTAATCCGGAGCACCTACTATAATAGAAAACAGGTTAGTGCTTGAATTGACAGCACATCATGCAGTTGGGGAGAAGTAGGAGAGAAAGTAGGAACAGACCCTAATAATGTCCTCCAACACCTAGCCTAAAGCAGCATAGCTACTAACATTAACCTGTCTCCTAGCTACTAGGAGACCTGGCTACCAACACTCTGTCTGAGTCCTCCTGACCCGTGGACGGTGTAGGGCCGGTAACGGCCCCCGTCATGCCGGGGTCTTCTCGGAGTCGGGTTGTTTGAGAATGCAGCCCAAAGTGGGTGGTAAACTCCATCTAAGGCTAAATACCGGCACGAGACCGATAGTCGACAACTATCTTAAGGAAAAATAGACAGAACTGAGAGGACAGAGTTGAAGAGGGCGAGAAACGTTTAAGAGATAAACGGGTGGGGTCCGCACAGTCTGCCCGGGGGATTCAACCCGGCAGGTAATGGGCGGCCGCACTGTGCGGGAGGATCCCCTTGAGGGACCTCTCTCCGGCGCAGGCTGGCCCCTGTGGCGCACATTCTTCCACGGCGGTAAGCCGCGACCGGCTCCGGATCTTTACCTGGCTTACATTAATCTATCTCTACCTAGCTACTCTACCTCTTCCTATCTCTTCCTACCTAACTTTTGACACTCTGCCTGACTACTAACATTAACCTGTCTCTTCCTATCTACCTGTCTGACCTGACTCTAACTACCTATAAACATATCTCTAACTGTAAGCTTTGTCAAAGATAGACAAATTGTCTGCTTCACGAACCAACCCTGGGAGCCGGTTCCATAGGAGGGGAGCCTGATAGCTGAAAGATCTGCCACCCATTCTACTTTTAGAAATCCTAGGAACTACCAGTAAACCTGCAGTCTGAGAGCGAAGGTCTCTGTTAGGAACATATGGAACAATCAGGTCTCTTATGTATGATGGAGCTAGATTATTAAGGGCTTTATATGTCAGAAGGAGGATCTTGAATTCTATTCTAGATTTTACTGGGAGCCAGTGAAGAGAAGCTAAAACAGGGGAAATGTGATCTCTTCTTTTAATATTCATCAGAATCCTAGCAGCAGCATTTTGAACTAACTGTAGACTTTTAATTGTATTCTGTGGACTACCTGATAATAGACAGTTACAGTAATCCAGCCTTGAAGTAACAAAGGCATGGACTAGTTTTTCAGCATCAGTCCTGGACAGGATGGTTCTAATTTTTGCAATATTCCTAAGGTGAAAAAAGGAAATCCTACAGACTTCTTTAATGTGAGTTCTAAATGACATATCTTGGTCAAAAATGACACCGAGGTTTTTTGCTTTATTACTGGAGGCTAATTTAATGCCGTCCAGGTGAAGGGGCTGACTAAGTAGTTTCTTTTTCAGAGCTTCTGGTCCAAAGACGACAACTTCTGTTTTATCAGAATTTAGAAGCAAGAAGTTTAGAGTCATCCAAGTTTTTATGTCTTCCAGACATGCCTGTAGTCTACCTAACTGATTGGATTCATCAGGATTTATGGATAGATATAGCTGTGTATCATCTGCGTAACTATGGAATTTTATCCCATGCTGCCTAATTATTTTACCAATAGGAAGCATATATATAGTAAAGAGAATCGGCCCAAGCACTGAACCCTGTGGTACTCCGCAAGTAACTATTGAGGTTGAGGAAGATCTATTGTTTACCTGAACAAACTGAAATCTGTTAGACAAATAAGATTTAAACCAACCTAGTGCTGTTCCTATTATACCGACACTTTGAAGCCTTTCTATGAGAATATTGTGGTCAACAGTGTCAAAGGCAGCACTGAGATCTAACAGGACCAGAATGGTCACCAGTCCATTGTCTGAGGCTATGAGAATATCATTAGTAACCTTCACCAGAGCTGTTTCAGTGCTGTGATGAGCTCTAAAGCCTGACTGAAACTTCTCAAACAGCTCATTATTGTTTAAATGCTCACATATCTGGTGTGCAACTATTTTCTCAAGAATTTTAGATAAGAAGGGAAGATTAGATATCGGTCTATAGTTAATTAAGTCGTTTTGATCAAGAGAGGGTTTCTTAAGTAGAGGTTTAATTACAGCAATCTTAAACTCCTGTGGTACATATCCATTGACTAAGGATAGATTCATTATATTTAAAATTGGAGCAGCAATCAGAGGGAAAACTTCTTTTAAGAGTTTAGTTGGGATTGGGTCTAAAACGCAAGTTGAAGGTTTAGATGAAGCTAATAATTTTAGTACATCACAAAGTTCGGCTGCATTAAAGCAGTTTAAGCATATATTAGGTTCCACCATTTTTGAGGCTGCCTCATTAACTAAGGAGGAAGCAAGCATATTGGGAAGGTTCCCAATTATCTTATTCTTTATGGAGTCTATTTTATTTATAAAGAATTGCATGAAGTCGTCACTGCTTAGAGCTTGGGGAATGGTTGGCTCGATAGAGCTATGATCCTGTGTGAGTTTGGCAACTGTATTAAAAAGAAACCTAGGATTATTTTTATTCTCCTCGATTAAAGATGAATAATATGCTGTTCTAGCTGTGTGAAGGCTCTTTTTATATAGCAATAAACTATTTTTCCATATTAAAAAGGAATCATGTAAATGCGTGGAGCGCCATTTTCTCTCTAGTTTTCTAACATTCTGCTTTAGGGTACGTAGCTCTAAATTAAACCAGGGAGTTAATCTTCTATGGCTAGCCACCTTCCTTTTCAAGGGGGCAACTTTGTCTATTGCCCGACGCAGGGAGGAATTAACGCTATGAACTAAAATGTCAAGTTGTGAGGGGTCACGAGTTAAATCACTGTTTTCTGTTCTGCATTTATAAACTGAGGAAATTAAAGTTGGAAGAGCTTCTTTAAAATTTGCTACAGCGTTGTCTGATAACGTTCTGGTATAATGAAGTTTTCTTTCAGGTTTGATATGATCCATTAGAGTAAGTTTAAAAGTGATAAGGAAATGATCAGACAGGATAGGGTTATGTGGAAAGACTGTTATTTCTTCACAGTCAATGCCATAAGTCAGCACAAGATCTAAAGTGTGGTGACAAGAATGTGTTGGTCCCTGCACATTTTGAGTAAAGCCTATTGAGTCTAGGATAGTGTTAAAAGCTGTATTTAGACTATCACTTTCATTATCAACATGAATATTGAAGTCTCCGACTATAATGACTTTATCAGTGTTTAAAACTAAGTCAGATAGAAAATCTGAAATCTGATCTAAAAATTGAGAATAAGGTCCTGGTGGACGATATAAGACCACAAACAAAAGTGGCTTTACTGCTTTGTTATGTGTATGAGGAAAGCTAAAAACTAGATGCTCAAAGGAACTGTAACTATTATTTTTTTGGAGATTAATTAGTAAATCGGAATGAAAGATAGTTGCTACTCCACCTCCTCGACCAGTACTTCGAGGGACACTAAAGTTTAAGTAGCTAGGGGGAGTTGACTCATTTATTGTGACATGGTCCTCTTCCTGCAACCATGTCTCTGCAAGACAAAACAAATCAATATTATTTTCACAAATTAAGTCATTTACCAAGAGTGTTTTTGAGGGGAGAGATCTTATGTTTAGTAAACCACATTTAATTGATTTGTTTTTATGTTCAGTCCGAGTTTTATTTATCTTTATGAGATTTTTATACTTTGCTCTAGTAGCATTAACTTTTAATTCATTAGTTTTGGGTAGTGGACGGGAAACTATCTCTATAGGGTAGTGGGTGGGTGGCAGTCCCTGTTCCTTGACCTGGACTCTGGGTTCCCTGAGCTGGACTCTGGGTTGTCACGGCTTTGGGGAACTAGAGATAACCCTATCAATGTTCCTGGAAAGAAGCGAAGCTCCGTCCTCGGTGGGATGGATGCCGTCTCTACGTAACAGTCCAGGTTTTCCCCAGAAGGCCCCCCAGTTATCAATGTAGCCCACATCGTTTTCTGGACACCACCTTGACAACCAAAGGTGGAACGAAAGCATACGGCTGTACATGTCATCGCTAGTACGATCAGGCAGGGGACCAGAAAAAATTACAGAGTCAGACATCTTTTTGGCAGCCCTACACACCGAAGCTACGCTAATTTTAGTGACCTCCGACTGCCGTCGCCGGGTGTCATTGCCACCAGCATGGATAACGATCCTGCTATACCGCCGTTTGTCCTTGGCCAAAAGCTTCAGATGGGACCTAATGTCCGCAGCCCTGGCCCCTGGAAGGCATTTGACGGTGGTCTTTCGTGTCTCTGGAGCCACATTCCTAACTATGGAGCTGCCAATTACAAGAATCGGCCTCTCCTGCTCGGCGGGTGCGTCGCTGAGCGGGGCGAACCTATTGTTCAGAGAAAGGGGCTGGAGGTTGGCCGCGGACTGGGGTCTGGCGCTAATCTTCCTACGAACCGTCACCCAGCTCGCCTGAGGTCCCGGCTGCACGGGAGCTGTTGAAGGACGGCTAGGTCCTGTCCTAGTTGACTCCGCGCTAGCTACTGCTGGGCCTGGCTGTTCTACAGCGCGGAGCCGGGCCTCTAGCTCAGAAACCCTCGCCTCCAAAGCTACAAAAATGCTGCACTTATTACACCTACCAACTTCACTAAATGAGGCGGAGGAGTAACTAAACATCTGACAGAGAGAGCAGGAAAGAGGAGGAGGTGTAGAGAGAGATGGAGGGACAAGAGAGAAAGCTGCCGAAGCCATGCTAGCCGTAAAGCTAAGCTAACCAAGCGGTACCTTACCTTACCTAAAAACAAAGTAATTAACCCAGTAAAACGCTTAAAGAGTCCTAAACCGTGAAGAAAATTAACGTTTTAATGTGTTTGTGTGTTAAGCAACTCAGAAAAAACTTATTGACAGAGAAAGTTAGATCAGTTCAAGAGAGAGAGAAACACCGACTTGCTACAAACGAGTTAGTCACAAAACAGGAAATGACGCGATACGTCTTACCAACGCGATACGTCTCCACGCCTGAGCATATGTTCCTCTACGGAGCGAAAAGAAGGACTAAATCCTGCTCAGAAACAGGAAAACAGACAGACAGCTCCAACACTCCGGGCATGCAATAGTGAATCTGCTCAAAACAAAAAACATATTTAACTTGCATGACAACATTACCCAATGTTAGATTAACCAATCAATAGAATTAAAAAACTACGCAACTCTGCGCAAATTGTCAATAGAGCAAATACATGTCCGTTTATTAACTTAAAAAAAAAAACTGGATTTTGGTCCAAAACACTGCACACAGTCGAGGTCACCATTTTGTAGAATTAAATAATTATCATAAGTAATTCTGTGCATGTTCAAAACAGAGACAAGGAACCAATTTCCAGTTCTTAACATTTATTTTGAACAGATTAACAGATATGCGGGTTTTACAGAGAAAACAAAGATAATTCTCTGGGGCAGATTTGAAGAATCTGACCATTGAATGATTTTCATGTCAAAACTTTATAGACAACCGGGCCTCTAGGCGTTTCTAATCTCTCCAATCAGAACATTTTCATACAGTGTCTGAGCTCTTATTTGCGGTCAGAGAATCCTGGAGTCAGAAGATGGGTCGTCTCTTGTTCTGGGTCAAAGGTTCATTATAAAGATTTATGGTTAAATGGCTATCTGCTTCTCTAAAACTTTTTCTCCCACTTTCTTATCTAAACATCCTTGCTTTTACAGCCTTGCAATAAAACTCTTTGTCTCAGAGGTCCTCAAAAGTCACACATTCTCCCATGTTTCCCAGGCCTGAATTTAAAGAAAAACAGACCTCGGATTGAAGATATTTAAAACATATTTAGCCCCGTCAAAAATAACTACCACAGACTCCATGTAGGAGGTGGCATCTCTGTGATGGCTCTGACTTTTTCTGGTCTTTTCCTATGATGTGTCCAAAATACAGGGGTTGGGGGCTATAGTTGTGATGATTTTATTTTGGGTTTGGGAAGGGTGGTGTTTGTGAGGTCATTTTAATCTGTAAAGCCCTTTGAGAAGCTATGTAGTTGGAAATGCGCTTTATAAATAAAGTTTGATAAATGTTGCAAGCTTTCTGCTGCCAGCATCTAGCAGTATTTGCATCCTTAGTGGAAAATACTCTGGCTTCTGAGAGTTTGGGTGCGATGTCTTCCAGTGTCAGCAACACAAATATTTTGCGCTTCACTGCTTTGTTGAGCTTGGTTAGATCGACACATATCCTCATCCTCCTGTCCTTCTTTAAAACAGGCATCATGGGAACACACCAATCTTCCTCAATGATGCCTAATGACTACATCCGTTTCAACGTCTCTTCCACACGGTGCAGTAATGGGAAGGGAACATATCGATGAGTAGAAATGCTGTATGTAGTAGCATCAGGCTAAAGCTCTATTTTCACTGGAGAGTAGTTTAATAGTCCAATGTCCCCAAAAGCATTAAATGATTCAAGTCCATCTACCCTACGAACAAGCCCCAATTTAACAGCTGTGTCTCACCCAAGAAGGTTAGTGGAGAATGAACCCTTCATCACATAAATCCAAAATGAACATTCAACTTAATTTTTCTTACGGACAGCCAGGAACTTGCCTTTGCACGTAAGCTTCCCTCCAAGACTCATGAAGACAAAATGTGTCTCTCTCAGGTCCAGATGCTCTGGCAGGCTGCAGTATGTGTGCTCAGATATGACAGTTATATCCACTCCTGTATTGATCCTGAACTTTGTGTTGGTGCCATTCACATCCAAATTGGTGAGCTACTGATCATCCACTTATGACTGACCTGACGAAATCCCCCTCAAAATGTCGTGTTTTGTTGCACCTACGGCAGCATTTTCCTCTTGCAGGACAAAGTCCAGGTTCATCAGTCCTCCCACACCTCGAACAGTTGCAGTCTCGGGCAGGTTTGAATACTCCACTGAAATGTCGGGTGTTTCTTTGTTTATTTTGTCATGCTTTGTTAAACGGCTGGCAGTGCTTTACCCGCTGGGCGGCATCTGTCCATGCTGTGTATCACCATGTGTATAAACATGCATATATTACCGCACTACGCTGCCTCACTAGAGATTGGAATTACAAGCTGCACTTCAGCCAAAGTTTTGAAATCAGGGAACAACTAATAGAACTGATTAGAAGTCGGAAAGTCTATCTGTTTCCAGATTCCTATCTCTTCAGCAGCTAAAAAAGCCATTGCATGTGGTCCTTTTGTATGGGTGGTTTGCATTGTACTCTTTCAAGTGAGTATTGGTAACGGTAATGTTCCAAAGCCGCTCAGATGCCTTCATGGGAATGGTTTTCACTGTTTTGGAATCTGTCAAAAATGATGAACCACCTGTCACCTTTCGAAATAACTAGACAAATAAGGAAAGTTTTCAGTTAACATGATCCCTGAGTATTCAGTGGATACAGGGTGTCAGAATGGTAGATATTCACATTATCAAAAAGCAGTCAAATTTTATCCAGTTGGTGCGTTTTTGTTTTTTGTTTTGGCGACCTGACAAAAATCAGCCATTCAGTTTTTTCCGAAATTACAGATGCCATGCTGGAGCTGGCATCTATCCCACTCTCTCTTGCTGCTTGCTTGTCTTTCGCCAGACCTTCCCTCAATTTCCACAAAGCACTTCCAGTGCTTGCAGTCTACCCCACTGTGGCCGTTGTGGTCCTTCATGGCCTTTTATTTGCACTTTCATTTCTTTAGTTTTCTCCAGCAATGTTTTGAACTAGCTGGAAACAATGTTTCAACATTCTGTGACATCAAACAAAACACTAGGCCAATCAGTGGCTGCCACTACTAGGTAGGGGTGAGAGTGACATCACTTTACTGGACCAATCAGTCTATAGGTGATCGTGTTGCATCGCTTTGGCCTGCTTTGGACAAAGGCAGAGGTAGTCCAAAAACAGGGGTCGGCTCGGCCTCAACAAATGTAAAGGAATTGGAAACACGTCAAATTGGGGCTGAATCTCCCTATTTCAGACAGTGCTTACCCTAGTGGAAAAAGCCTGAGCCACCTCAACTGGCTCCTCTCGATGTGGAGGAGTAGTGGTTGTACTCTGATCCCCTCCCTGTTAACCAAGCTTATCAACCTCCTCTTTAAGGGAGAGCCCCCACCCTGCAGAGGAAACTAATTTCAGCCACTTATATCCATAATCTCGTCCTTTTGGTCACTACCCAGAGCTTGTGATCATACATGAGGGTAGGAACGTAGATTGACCAGTAAACAGAGAATTTCACCTTTCAGACTGGTTCAGTGTACACATCAATGCCAGCGCCCTACCAACCTGCCTATCAATCTCCCACTCCATTTTTTCCTCATTCATGAACAAAACCCCCAGATACTTAAACTTCTGGTTCAAGACCATGGTTTAAAATTTGGAACCACTCCAGCAAAAGCTATAGATGTAGCCAGCAGGACCACATCATCTGCAAAAGACAGAGAACCAATCCTGAGACAACCAAAACGGATTCCCTCATCAACTTGGCTGTGCCTAGAAATCCTGTACATAAAAGTTACAAACAAAATTGGTCAAAAAGGGCAGCCTTGGTGGAGTCAAACAAGACCAACTTAATGCTGGCGATGTGAACCAAGCTCTGATACTGGTCCTACAGGGACCTAACATCCCGTATCAAAGGGCCTGGTACCCCAGAGTACCTCCCACAGGACTCATAGAGGGACACAGTCGAACGCCTTCTCCAAGTCCACAAAATGCATGTAGAGTGGTCAGGCAAACTCCCACACACCTTACAGGACCCTGCTGAGGGTGTAGAGCTGGTCCAGAGTTCTACGGCCAGGACAAAAACCGCATTGTTCCTCCTGAATCCAAAGTTGGACTATCCATTGGATCCTCCTCTCCAGGACCCCTGAATAGAACTTACCAGGAAGGCTCAGAAATGTGATCCCCCTGTTATTGGAACACGCTCTGTTGTCCCCCTTTTTAAACTGGCGGACCACCATTGGATTGGTCTGCCGATCCAAGGGAACTGCCCCCGATGTCTAGCAATACTGCAGAGCCGCGTTTATCAACACAGCCCCACAACTTCCAGAGCGTTGAGGAACTCCGGTGAATCTCCTCCACCCCTGGAGCCTTGCCAAGAGAAGTTTTTTAATGATCACGGTGACCTAAGCACCAGAGATTGGAGAGTCCGATCCAAAGTCCAGAGATTGGCGAGCCAATTTTGGGACTTCCAAATTGGAAGCAGAGTCTAATTAAGTCGCATAATGTAAAATGTAATGTAAAAAATAATCAATTAAAATAATCCTATTAAATAAGTATTGTATAAGTCTGTATTGTCTAGTTATTGTGTTAGTTTGGTGTGACTGAGTTATGAAGTGAAAGTGAGTGAATTTTTCTTCACTAAGTTTTTGATAATCTGTAAACCACACTGGTTAGCCCTAAATATACAGAGCTGATCCAGCCACTGTTGATGTCAGAACTTGGTAAAAACAAAAAATGAAATAAAAAGCTAAAAACAGTCTCTACCACACTGGGATGAACATCTGTCCACCTGTACCTATTGTAGAAAAGCACACATTGAGGGTGCAGGTGGGACACTAACCCCAGACTCCCAGGTGAGAGTCATGCACGATGACTAAGTAGATGGGGCATATTATCAATTGTAGGTACAGTGGCAGGACCCTACACAATGTCACACTAATTTCAGCCCTTTTTTGTTTAAAGAAAAAAAAAAGTCCAGATTCATCCTATTTTTTTTTATTAGGGTGCTTGCAGTTAACTGTAGTATGATTATTTCAAAACTTTCAATCTGAACTATAACCTCACCCCCTGTTCAGAGAGAACAGCAGTGGGAAGCTTCTTCGTGAGGAAGCTGTTGCTAGAGAGGGGGGCTCAAGGATCTTTTCATGGATCATTGGCCAATGTTCTTAGAGACAGCAGCCAACGGGCCATTCAGGAAAACAAATTGACAGATGATTTTCAATCCAAAATCTCAGACATGATGAATAACATTGCGCCACTTAAGGTTAAAACTGTCTCTAGTAAAAAGAAGTCACAGTGGAGTAGCAATCTACTGGTATATAATGAAAAAAGGGTGTGCCAAATAATAAATAAATCGAGCTTTGATAAAATGATCGACAAACTAAGCTCTGCCACCTGCTGCTTGGATATCTTACCAACAAGTTTTCTAAAAAAGGTCCTCCCAGCCATCAGGGCGAATCTGATCAAGATAATTAACTCATCCCCCCTCGGGTGTAAATGGTAAATGGTAAATGGACTGAACTTATATAGCGCTTTTCTAGTCTTACTGACCACTCAAAGCGCTTTACATTGAAGCCACATTCACCCATTCACACTCGCATTCATACACCGACACCCAACATGGCTCGGTAGGACAATGTAGATTTTGGGGGTTAAGTGCCTTGCCCAGGGGCACATCGACATGTGACTGGAGGAAGCTGGAATCGAACCTATGACCCTCCGATTGCAAGCCAACTACTCTACCACTGAGCCACAGTCGCCCCAAAAGCGACTTTTGTCTTCCCAAAAGCCTTAAAAACAGCAGTTATTAAACCAATACTAAAGAAGAAGAACCTAGACAGGACGCTAATGCAAACCTACAGACCAATCTCTAATCTCCCATCTGTTCTCACTATAACCAAGAAGACACATCACCCCAGTTGTAAAGTCATTAGCCTGGCTCCATGTAGCTCAGAGAATAGACTTTAAAGTGCCTTATTAGTCTATACAGTAAGAACAAGAACCAAGCATGGATAAGCAGCTTTCAGTTTATATGCTCCTCATATCTGGAACAAACTACCGGGAGACACTGAACTCTTTTAAGTCTAAAAATAAAACTTACCTATTTAGACTCACCTATGAGTAACAGCAATCAGCAACAGCAATCAGCTAGATCAGTTGTAAAAGGAAAAACTGTGAGCTTTTCAGCGAGATCAGTAGGTGAATTAAGGTTGTTTTGGTTTTTTACCCGCTTGTCCTTCAATTTTTATAGAATTATTGTCTTGATGATGGTATTATTGAAATTGCTTTCTTTTATTTTAATCATCAAATTGATTTATGCTGTGTTCCAATTTTAATCACGTAAAGCACCTTGAATTGCCTTGTGTTGAAAGTGTGCTATACAAATAAAATTGCCTTGCCTTGTCTTGTGGTCAATAGATCAGTTTATAATATGCTTTTGGTTAAAATATAACAGCCCTAGACCGCCCCAAAAAGCTGCATCAGCCCTCTGGGCATTGCCCGGTACACTGGACCGTCAGTCCTGGCCTAGATAAAACTGATTTTCGAAAGGTGCTTAAACAAAGTATTAGTGTAAACAAGTGCACACAATTGGAACCAGCTTATTGCAAAATTGTTTTCTCCAACAGATTAGTTTGACTTTCAGGAGTTGTTCAGGAGGAAAAACATCACATCAGTAATGTTTTTTTTTTTCAGATGATTCATACAATCTTATTTTATTTACATCACAAAACCTCACATTGTAATAGGGGTGTACAGACTTTTGGGAGCCACAGTTCATTACAGCTTTACATTTACTGAACCACATCACTGTACAGCAAAAGGCAGACTGAAGTCAGCAGGCAGTAATTTGTCTCACAAATGTTTATCATTTTGACTTTCTCACACTCATTAACGTTAAATATTTTATTCCTAAAATTCAGATATCTACAACAGAGATATTTACAACAGCTCTGGCATTTAACAAAGTTGAAGCAAATAACAGGGGACTGCTTCCTCTCATTCTGTCATCGCAACAGGGCAGATGACTAACGGAGCCCCATTCAGTCCTGATTTATTAGTGCAGGGGCTGAAGAACGGATGGATGGTGTCTTGAAAATTATCTGTGAAGGTGTGTATGACCAGCTTGGCCTCCACATTATAGAAGGACACAAGTCCTTTATCACAGTCTATATAGATTCCGACCCGCGAGGGTCTGTTGGTGACCTTCAGGTTGGTGGAGGGATCCGTTCTGAAGGCGTACTCAGTAGCATCCCGCAGACTAAGGAACCAGTAGCCGTGGGCGGGGCTCACTGGGATTTTACCCTTTCGAATAACAGACCGGCTTGCTACTCCCAAGTCCCAGTCAGTCTTATTGCCAACGTCCACCTGGAAGAGGACAGAGAGGGAAATATTACAGTATGAACTGCATATTTTAACTGGTCAATACATACTCAATTAGGAGTTCTACAGAAGTGATGTCTGTTATAGGAATTTTTTTTGCAGTTATAAGTTTATTATTCATTATTCAGTGCCTAGATAAAGTATAGCTTAGTTATGCTGATTTGATCAAATACAACAAGAAATAATTGTCTGTAAACATCCCTGTTGCCTCATGACAGATCTTGTGTTAACCTGCTGTTAACCGTGTTAAAAGATTTTCCAAAAGGTAAGATGGAGGTCAAATATTTGCTGGGGAAATGTAGGCCTGTTAAGTATTATTTTTTACATTCGTCCAGTCATGGAGCTAATTGAAAAAAAGCTGAGGCCCGTTTAACTGGTGGGGGGTACCAACATCTCCCCTCACTCCAGCTGAGGAGTTGGTTCTATCCCTTGAAGCAACACCGAAAACTTTTTGCTCCCCAGTCCCCCTACAGGTCGGAGGCGGAATTGTCCATTACAGAAAATACAGAGGTTCCCGTATCCCCCCACCGACGATATTTTGTGAAGCCGTAAGTCGTATTTGAAGTCTTATCTAAACTACAAAACTGCATCCCTCCAGTCAGGTGTCTTCCCCCAGGCCCTCAAAACAGCAGTTATCAAACCCCTTTTAAAGAAAAACAACCTATATAATACATTGATGCAGAATTATAGGCCAATCTCTAATCTCCCATTCATCAGTAAGATTATTGAAAAAGCTGCATCTCAACAGTTGAATACATTCCTGACAATGAACGACTCCTTAGATAATTTTCAATCTGGTTTCCGTGCCCATCACAGCACTGGAACTGCCCTCGTCAAAGTTTTCAATAACATCCACATAAATACAGACAGCGGCAGAACCACAATTCTTCGGTGCAGCGTTTGACACTGTTGATCAAAAAATATTACTGGAACGATTGGAGAGCTGGGTCGGACTCACTGGTACAGCACTTCAGTGGTTTGAGTCTTACCTCAAAAATAGGCAGTTCTTTGTGTCCATTGGAAATTTCTCATCAGAACAAACATAAATCACATGTGGGGTCCCCCAGGGCTCCATCCTAGGACCCTTCCTGTTCAATATCTATATGCTCCCACTAACCAAGATTATAGCAGCCAATCAGATAAATAACCATAACTATGCAGACGACCCACGGCTATACATTACATTGTCACCAGGTGACTTTGATTCTATCCAGACCATAAATAAATGCATTGAACAAATCAACGGCTGGATGTCCCATAACTTTCTCCAGCTAAACAGAAACAAAACAGAAGTAATTATTTTTGCACCTAAGGAGGAACGATCCAGAGTCAGCACACAGCTTCAGCTAATACAACTAAAAACGACTCATCAGGCTCGTAATCTAGGTGTAATAATGGACACAGACCTGAACCTCCAGGGTCACATCAAGGCAATAACAAGGTCAGCCTTCTATCACCTGAAAAATATTTCTAGGATTAAAGGACTGATGTCACAGAAGGACCTTGAAAAACTGATCCATTGGTTTATCTTTAGTCGGATTAGTCGGAAAAGTGTCCTCACAGGTCTATCTAAAAAAGCAATCAGACAGCTGCAGCTGATCCAGAACGCTGCTGCCCGTGTTCTCACTAGAACCAGGAAAGTAGAACACATCACCCCAGTTCTACAGTCCTTACACTGGCTCCCTGTAGCTCAAAGAATATACTTTAAAATACTCCTACTAGTTTATAAATCACTGAATGCTTTAGCACCAAAGTATGTTGGAGATATGTTGTCACTATACCAACCCAGCAGACTTCTCAGGTCCTCCAACTCTAGCTTACTTAATATTCCTAAAATTAGAACTAAAGAAGGAGAGGCAGCTTTCAGCTTCTATGCTCCACAAATCTGGAACAAACTTCCAGAAGAATTTAAAAATACTGAATCGTTAGGCTCTTTTAGATCAAAGATTAAAACTCTACTATTCAGAGATGCCTTTGAGCCCTAAATTGTGCTTTGTGATCACTATTTGATTCTCGTGGTTTAAGTTTTATTCTTTTTTTAATCTGTTTTTAATCTATATCGCATAAAATTGTGTTTTATCTATTTTTAATCTATATTGCATAAACTTGTTCCTTACATCATATTTTCTTATTGATTGATGATGTCTATCTGTTAAACCAATATGCTTCTGGTTTTCTCTAATCATGCTTCTGTAATCATGTATTTGGTATTATTATCACTGAATCATGTAAAGCACCTTGAATTGCCTTGTGTTGAAAGTGTGCTATATAAATAAAACTGCCTTGCCTTGCCTTACCCGACGACCCAAACTTACATAGTGCGGTTACGGCCGATAGAGGGCCTCAAAGCGAATGTGGAAGAAACGTTTCACCCTGTTATGAGTTGATGAACCACTGAAACGAGTTCGGAAACATTATTTAAAGGTAAAAAAAACTCTTTGGTGTTGATTTAATAAAGGCTGACCAATGGTTGATGCTTTCCTGAGGGTACTACATCATCTTTCTTTCAGTGACTTTGTTAAATGGAAGGGTATTACATATACTAATATGTTCCAACTCAACAACTATCATTGCTGCCACTTACAAGCTTTTTAATGCGCTTAGAATACTCATACATGTTACTAATTTGTTTGTGAAATTGTTTTTTTTTATTATTTGTAATACGTAATGAGTTTTGTCATGCAGTTTTTGCTGGATAAATTGTCTTATTGGACTCTCCAGAAACCTTTCAGTCTGTCACATTTCTAAATGATTGTAAACCGAAAGTTGAGATTATCCACAAACACACCCTTAAATTTTTCCTGTTATGTCACATAACCTGCTTTCTGAAACGGACCCCTGAGAGAAGCCAGCCTGCTAAAAAGTAGATGTAGCTGGGCTTATAAAAATACCAAAGGTTGTTGATGACATTGTGATAGAGGTCAGGCAGCTTATCAATTGCTGCTGACAGCTTATGAAACTTGCGATCCACCAGGAAGAAACCCGCTCCGAACATAAATCCAATTATATATATATCTTGTGTTTCTATTAGGGTTA
>JAPXFQ010001629.1:0-68745 GCA_028564705.1 Apricaphanius iberus
ATTATGCTGGTTCTGATTCTATGAAACAATCTATACTGGTTCTGGTTCTAGGAACCATCTATACTGGTTCTAGGAACCGTCTATACTGGTTCTGATTCTATGAAACAATCTATACTGGTTCTGGTTCTAGGAACCATCTATACTGGTTCTGGTTCTAGGAAACATCTATGCCTGTTCTAGGAACCATTTATGCTGGTTCTAGGAACCATCTATACTGGTTCTGGTTCTAGGAACCATCTATACTGGTTCTAGGAACCATCTATACTGGTTCTGGTTCTAGGAACCATCTATACTGGTTCTGATCCTAGGAACCATCTATGCTGGTTCTGGTTCTATGAAACAATCTATGCTGGTTCTGGTTCTAGGAACCATCTATACTGGTTCTGGTTCCAGGAACCGTCTATACTGGTTCTGATTCTAGGAACCATCTATACTGGTTCTGGTTCTATGAAACAATCTATACTGGTTCTGGTTCTAGGAACCAATTATGCTGGTTCTGATTCTATGAAACAATCTATACTGGTTCTGGTTCTAGGAACCATCTATACTGGTTCTAGGAACCGTCTATACTGGTTCTGATTCTATGAAACAATCTATACTGGTTCTGGTTCTAGGAACCATCTATACTGTTCTGGTTCTAGAAACATCTATGCCTTTCTAGGAACCATTTATGCTTGTTCTAGGACCATCTATGGGTTCTAGGAACCATCTATACTGGTTCTGGTTCTAGGAACCATCTATGCTGGTTCTAGGAACCATGTATACTGGTTCTGGTTCTAGGAAACATCTATGCCTGTTCTAGGAACCATTTATGCTTGTTCTAGGAACCATCTATACTGGTTCTGGTTCTAGGAAACATCTATGCTGGTTCTAGGAACCGTCTATACTGGTTCTGATTCTATGAAACAATCTATACTGGTTCTGGTTCTAGGAACCATCTATACTTGTTCTGGTTCTAGGAACCGTCTATACTGGTTCTGATTCTAGGAACCATCTATACTGGTTCTGGTTCTAGGCATCTAACTGGTCTGGTTCTAGAACCTCTATGCTGGTTCTGATTCTAGTGAACCAATCTATACTGGTTCTGGTCTATAACCATCTATACTGGGTTCTAGAACCATCTATACGGTTCTGGTTCTAGAAACAATCTATACTGGTTCTGTTCTAGGAACCAATTATCAGGTTCTGGTTTCTATGAAACAATCTATCTGGTCTGTTTTAGGAACCTCTATACTGTTCTAGAACCGTCTATGCTGGTTCTGATTCTATGAAACAACTATACTGTTCTGGTTCTAGGAACCATCTATACTGGTTTCTGTTCTAGGAAACATCCTATGCCTGTTCTAGGAACCATTTATGCTGGTTTCTGGAACCATCTATACTGGTTCTGGTTCTAGGAACCTCTATTGGTTCTAGACCATCTATGCTGGTTCAGGAAACATCTATGCCTGTTCTAGGAACCATTTATGCTTGTTCTAGGAACCATCTATGCTGGTTCTAGGAACCATCTATACTGGTTCTGGTTCTAGGAAACATCTATGCTGGTTCTAGGAACCGTCTATACTGGTTCTGATTCTATGAAACAATCTATACTGGTTCTGGTTCTATGAAACAATCTATACTGGTTCTGGTTCTATGAAACAATCTATACTGGTTCTAGGAACCGTCTATACTGGTTCTGATTCTATGAAACAATCTATACTGGTTCTGGTTCTAGAAACCATCTATGCTGGTTCTAGGAACCATCTATACTGGTTCTGGTTCTAGGAACCATCTATGCTGGTTCTGGTTCTATGAAACAATCTATACTGGTTCTGGTTCTAGGAACCATCTATGCTGGTTCTGGTTGTAGGAACCACCTATTTTGGTTCTAGGAACCATCTATACTGGTTCGGATTCTATGAAACAATCTATACTGGTTCTGGTTCTAGGAACCATCTATACTGGTTCTGGTTGTAGGAACCATCTATGCTGGTTCTGGTTCTATGAAACAATCTATACTGGTTCTGGTTCTAGGAACCATTTATGCTGGTTCTGGTTCTAGGAACCATCTATGCTGGTTCTAGGAACCATCTATGCTGGTTCTGGTTGTAGGAACCACCTATTTTGGTTCTAGGAACCGTCTATACTGGTTCTGATTCTATGAAACAATCTATACTGGTTCTGGTTCTAGGAACCCTCTATACTGGTTCTGGTTGTAGGAACCATCTATGCTGGTTCTAGGAACCATCTATGCTGGTTCTGGTTCTAGGAACCATCTATGCTGGTTCTGGTTCTAGGAACCATCTATGCTAGTTCTGGTTCTAGGAACCATCTATGCTGGTTCTAGGAACCATCTATACTGGTTCTGGTTCTAGGAACCATCTATGCTGGCTCTAGGAACCATCTATACTGGTTCTGGTTCTAGGAAAAATCTATGCCGGTTCTAGGAACCATTTATGCTGGTTCTAGGAACCATCTATACTGGTTCTGGTTCTAGGAAACATCTATGCTGGTTCTAGGAACCGTCTATACTGGTTCTGATTCTATGAAACAATCTATACTGGTTCTGGTTCTAGGAACCATCTATGCTGGTTCTAGGAACCATCTATGCTGGTTCTGGTTCTAGGAACCATCTATGCTGGTTCTGGTTCTAGGAACCATCTATGTTGGTTCTGCTAGACCATTATCTGGTTCTATGAAACAATCTATACTGGTTCTGGTTCTAGGAACCATCTATGCTGGTTCTATGAACCATTTATACTGGTTCTGGTTCTAGGAACCATCTATGCTGGTTCTAGGAACCTTGTTCTATGAAACTCTATACTGGTTCTGGTTTAGGAACCATCTACTGGTTCTGATTCTATGAAACAATCTATACTGGTCTGGTTCTAGGAACCATCTATGCTGGTTTGGACCATTTATACTGGTTCTGGTTCTAGGAACCATCTATGCTGGTTCTAGGAACCATCTATACTGGTTCTGACTTTATGAAACAATCTATACTGGTTCTGGTTCTAGCTAGGAACCATCTATGCTGGTTCTGGTTCTAGGAACCATCTATGTTGGTTCTAGGAACCATCTATACTGGTTCTGATTCTATGAAACAATCTATACTGGTTCTGGTTCTAGGAACCATCTATGCTAGTTCAAGGAACCATCTATACTGGTTCTGGTTCTAGGAACCATCTATGCTGGTTCTGGTTCTAGGAACCATCTATGTTGGTTCTAAGAACCATCTATACTGTTTCTGATTCTATGAAACAATCTATACTGGTTCTGGTTCTAGGAACCATCTATGCTGGTTCTATGAACCATTTATACTGGTTCTGGTTCTAGGAACCATCTATGCTGGTTCTAGGAACCATCTGTACTGGTTCTGATTCTATGAAACAATCTATACTGGTTCTGGTTCTAGGAACCATCTATGCTGGCTCTAGGAACCATCTATACTGGTTCTGCTTCTAGGAACCATCTTTACTGGTTCTGATTCTATGAAACAATCTATACTGGTTCTGGTTCTAGGAACCATCTATGCTGGTTCTAGGAACCATTTATACTGGTTCTGGTTCTAGGAACCATCTATGGTGGTTCTAGGAACCGTCTATACTGGTTCTGATTCTATGAAACAATCTATACTGGTTCTGGTTCTAGGAGCCATCTATGCTGGCTCTAGGAACCATCTATACTGGTTCTGGTTCTAGGAACCATCTATACTGGTTCTGATTCTATGAAACAATCTATACTGGTTCTGGTTCTAGGAACCATCTATACTGGTTCTGGTTCTAGGAAACATCTATGCTGGTTCTAGGAACCATTTATGCTTGTTCTAGGAACCATCTATGCTGGTTCTAGGAACCATTTATGCTGGTTCTGGTTGTAGGAACCATCTATGCTGGTTCTAGGAACCGTCTATACTGGTTCTGATTCTAGGAACCATCTATGCTGGTTCTGGTTGTAGGAACCATCTATGCTGGTTCTAGGAACCATCTATGCTGGTTCTGGTTGTAGGAACCATCTATGCTGGTTCTAGGAACCATCTATACTGGTTCTAGGAACCGTCTATACTGGTTCTGATTCTAGGAACCATCTATACTGGTTCTGAGTCTATGAAACAATCTATACTGGTTCTGGTTCTAGGAACCATCTATGCTGGTTCTGGTTGTAGGAACCATCTATGCTGGTTCTAGGAACCATCTATACTGGTTCTGGTTCTAGGAACCATCTATGCTGGTTCTAAGAACCATCTATACTGGTTCTGGTTCTAGGAACCATCTATGCTGGTTCTAGGAACCATCTATGCTGGTTCTGGTTCTAGGAACCATCTATGCTGGTTCTAGGAACCGTCTATACTGGTTCTGATTCTATGAAACAATCTATACTGGTTCTGGTTCTAGGCACCATCTATGCTGGCTCTAGGAACCATCTATACTGGTTCTGGTTCTAGGAAACATCTATGCTGGTTCTAGGAACCATTTATGCTTGTTCTAGGGACCATCTATGCTGGTTCTAGGAACCATCTATGCTGGTTCTAGGAACCACCTATGCTGGTTCAGGTTCTAGGAACCATCTATGCTGGTTCTAGGAACCATGTATGCTTGTTCTAGGAACCACCTATGCTGGTTCTGGTTCTAGGAACCATCTATGCTGGTTCTAGGAACAATTTATGCTTGTTCTAGGAACCATCTATGCTGGTTCTGGTTCTAGGAACCATTTATGCTGGTTCTGGTTCTAGGAACCATTTATGCTTGTTCTAGGAACCATCTATGCTGGTTCTGGTTCTAGGAACCATCTATGCTGTTTCTGGTTCTAGGAACCATTTATGCTTGTTCTAGGAACCATCTATGCTGGTTCTGGTTCTAGGAACCATCTATGCTGGAGGAAAAGAAGGAACCTTCACCTTCCCTACGATCCGGACAGCAGCTCCCTGATCCTGGAGTCTGCGGACCACCAGCTGAGGGGTGGAGGAGGGAACCACAATGGTCGCTGGGAGCCCCATCTTCTGGGCCACGTAGGCAGCAGCCATACCTGCGTTCCCACCTGGAGAAGCCACGCCCATCAGAATCAGAGAAGAAGAACATGGAGCCTGGGTCATGGTTCAGATGTTACCTGAGGAACAGACCACTCCTCTGGACTGGTGGGCCAGCTGCAACAACACATCAACCAAGTCAGCAGCAGACAGAAGAAGAAGAGCCTCACTGAGCAACAGCGCCCCCACCTGCTGACAGAGGTGACCGATCCCACGGATCTTGAAGGAGCCGGAGGGCTGGCAGTTCTCCATCTTCAGGTAGACGGTGGTCCCCACCAGCTTGGACATGCTGACGCTCTCCAGCAGAGGCGTGTTCACGTGGAAATGCTCCGACATGCTTCAGGAAAATCAATCTGGGAGAAAAATATTTACATTCTGACATAAAAGCATCATTACCCAGTTAGAACCTGCAGGCTGCTCCAGTCAAGCCGCTCTAGAACCTCATGGCTCAGGAGTTCTTCTGTACAGTCCGGGTTTTCACAGCAGTAGCACTTCCCCTTAATGCCCACTAGGTGGCTCCAACAAGCCCATAGCTGTAGAAGGGTACAGCGGCTGCGCAGTTCGCACACTCCGTTCATTAATCAGAACATGTTTATCATCTTATATCATATCGGTTACCTTTTTATGTCAGATTATCATAAAGTGTCTGATCCGCATATTTCCTTTAAACTACAGTTGTGGCCACAGTCCGTCACCCTTTCCAAGATGGCGAACCGATTGACGCGTACGCCATTTTGAGAGGGGTATCCCCTCTAACCGCTGGATAAAAATTATGCTTATATAACAGTCATTTATAACTCTAAACATTTTTATTAAAATATATATTGCATTATACGTACGCTTTATACGTAACTAACAGACGCCGTACTGTAATATACTCATAGAAAATAAAATATATAGAAATATAATCATGTTATATAATATAAGTACGAACTTACGTTTGGCTGAACGTCACGATAAACCAGTGTCTAAACGTGTAACTATATTATTTTAATAAATAAAGCTGTAACCGTTTCCAGAATGAAAAAATACAATAAACGTTCAGCTACATGCTAATAAGCACGTAGCATTTAGCTGTATTAAGCTAGCACTTCCGTTAGATTTTCAAAATAAAGAAAACATGTCTCCCATACTGATTGTTTAAACGTTAAAGTATATTTATCCACTCTCTGTCAATTCATATTTATTATTAACATGAGAATAGAATAAAAACGACAATCTAAGCAGAAGTTTAGAATAGAATCAGATGGATTTGCTGGTTTTATTTTGAAGGTTTCATGCGCTGACTGAAGGCTTAAAATGAAATAAAAAAAAATGTTTCAGGTTTCGGAACCAGTGCGAAAAGTTCTGCAGAGCTTCCACTGAACAAACTTACCTGCTGAGGTTCCCCAGGTGAGTCCAGGAGGGATGGAAGGCGGGGCTTTAATAACGGTCTAAAGTCCACAGTGTGGTGGACACACTTCAGATTAATGAGTCTTTCACACTCAGAGACAGATCAGTGTGGGACGATGACATAAAGATTTTAACATCTGGAAGTCTTCCTCGCTAACCTTTTCTGAGATGTTTTTATTATTTGTCCTTAAAATCTAAAATACTACATTGAAATTTAACCTTTTATTCTATTTTTGACCAACAACAGATTAACATAATTTCTCAATAAATTTCATTTGTCAAATAAAGCAAAAAAAAACTGTTTTAAGCAAGGTAAGTGCGTCATCCCATGACGTCACTGTCCATATATGGTAGTTTAACAGTTGGAGATGTTATATAGTGAAAAACTGAATTGATACGTTTTATTGTTATTTAGTTTTCGTCTTTTTTTTTTGTATGTTTTAACAAAGTAACGCAGTAATTTCCTGATAATGTAAATCTGCCTAACATTTAGCAATAAACCCTTTGTGGTTCTGATTCTGATGGGATGTCCTAGCTACATTCCCACTCATACATACCATAAGTTTGCTTGGCAGCTTGGGTTAAGTGCCTTGCTCAGAGGAACGTTAGTGTTATTATTATTATTAAGAATAAATCAAATAAAAACAATAATTTATACTAATCCATATCTGACACAGCAATATTAATATATAAATCAGCTCTCAGACTGTTACCATCAACTTTTAACCTGTTTAAAAAAGAAGGAAAATAAAATATTTAATAACTAAGGTTTGAATTACATATTTCACCATTAAAAAATCTGAACTGAACAGAAGCTTGTTTAGATAATCCTGAACTATCTTTGTGTTTATGGACGACCTTTCTCTCTGCTACTTTCTACAACAATTTACTAATATTTGCTTCTGTTTTAATTCTGTAACTTTACGGAGTCCCGGTTGTTTTTCTGTCCATAGAAGCTGCACCTGGTCTGTCATACTGTTTAGGTGTGACACCTTCGTGGAGGGCGGGGCATCAGCTTCTGTTTGTCCGTGTTTAACCCTGTCCTCTCCTGGATGATCTACTGTCTGAGCTTTTACTGTTTCCCACAAACAGCCTTTAAACCCGCCTCAGACCTGATGTGTTAAGATGTTTCTCTACCACTGCATTTAACATAGAAAGTACTCCTTTATCGATGCTTCCATGTTTTCAACCTGTGATTAAAACAACCTAATTTCTTTCAACTGAATTTAACATCTGCTGATTCTGATTTTTTAAAAAGGTTTCTGAAAGGTTAGAGCATCTAAAATGGGGAAACCTCCACCCAATGACTACAGATTAACAAACCATTGACAATCTGGACATCAGATAACGTGGCTCTGTCAGGAACACAGTGAGATGTTCTGGAAACATCTCTGTGGCTCCATTCAACGTTGAAACAGTGACAACATCTCAGTGAAAAAGAAAATCAGACGTAGAAGTGAAGCTGAAACACTTTTATTTGGCTCTGAACAGCACCACCTCCATCTGGAAGCTTCTATACTCACATCCTAAAGTGTCAAGTGTGTGAAAATGAGTAAAATATGAATTTGGACATAAACTTCAGGCAGATTATGAAACACATCCAGTCCAGAACCTTTATGTCCTGTTGTGATTATACTTTTATTTTGTCTGTACAGTAACTAGTGAATAACAGTGACGCCTGATCAACCCTTAAACTGAACACTAGATGGCAGCAGAGAGCCCCCCCCCCCCCCCAGAGGGATTAACATAAAACTAGAAATAAAAAGCAAAGATTAAATAATAAGCAGCAAAGAACGTTCTGGAACCCAGTAGAACCAGAACCTTTACAGACATGAACTGGATCAATAACCGTCTTCTTCACCTACTGATGTCCTTCCTTTCTCCTGATTCTTGTCCATCCAGACCTGCAGTGGACGTTCACCATCCTTCCTGTAGCTCACGTTCCTGTTCCTCCTCACTTCCACTGATCCCACCTGGACCTCAGAAGGAAACCTGCTCCTCAGGAGATGGAGGGACATTGTGGGGAGATGATGACAGGACCAAGCTGGAGCTCCGTCCCTCTCATGCTACCTCTAAGAAGCAAAGTCTCCTCCTCCTCCTCCTGGATCTGGGCTCATGCCAGGGATCTCTGTCTGGGTTTGATCCGTGGATACAGCTGCAGACGGATCAGCATCATGTTAGTGTTGGTCCTCAACATCTCAGAGGAAACATGAGACCTGCTGCAGGTACCAGCTGGATCCTGGACGACTACAGACCCAAGAACTAACCTACAAATCTGCTGACAAAGTGACCCTCAGACCTTTTGACCAACAGCCCCGCTAACCACTTGACCCTCTAACCTCTTGACCCTCCGACCACTTGACCCTCTGACCTCTTGACCCTCTAATCTCTTGACCCTCCAACCACTTGACCCTCTAACCTCTTGATTCTCTAACCTCTTGACCCTCTAACATCTTGACCCTCTAATCTCTTGACCCTCTAACATCTTGACCCTCTAACCTCTTGACCCTATAATCTCTTGACCCTCTAACCTCTTGACCCTCTAATCTCTTGACCCTCCAACCTCTTGACCCTCTAATCTCTTGACCCTCTAACCTCTTGACCCTCTAACCTCTTGACCCTCCAACATCTTGACCCTCCAACCACTTGACCCTCTAACCTCTTGATTCTCTAACATCTTGACCCTCTAACCTCTTGACCCTCTAATCTCTTGACCCTCTAACATCTTGACCCTCTAACCTCTTGACCCTATAATCTCTTGACCCTCTAACCTCTTGACCCTCTAATCTCTTGACCCTCCAACCTCTTGACCCTCTAATCTCTTGACCCTCTAACCTCTTGACCCTCTAACCTCTTGACCCTCCAACATCTTGACCCTCCAACCACTTGACCCTCTAACCTCTTGATTCTCTAACATCTTGACCCTCTAACCTCTTGACCCTCTAATCTCTTGACCCTCTAACATCTTGACCCTCTAACCTCTTGACCCTATAATCTCTTGACCCTCTAACCTCTTGACCCTCTAATCTCTTGACCCTCCAACCTCTTGACCCTCTAATCTCTTGACCCTCTAACCTCTTGACCCTCTAACCTCTTGACCCTCCAACATCTTGACCCTCCAACCACTTGACCCTCTAACCTCTTGATTCTCTAACCTCTTGACCCTCTAACCTCTTGACCCTCTAATCTCTTGACCCTCAATGTCAACTCTTGACTCTAACCTCTTGACCCTCTAACCTCTTGACCCTCTAACCTCTTGATCCTCTAACCTCTTGACCCTCTAACATCTTGACCCTCTAACCTCTTGACCCTCTAATCTCTTGACCCTCCAACCTCTTGACCCTCTAACCTCTTGACCCTCTAACCTCTTGACCCTCTAACCTCTTGACCCTCTAACCTCTTGATTCTCTAACCTCTTGACCCTCTGACCTCTTGACCCTCCAATCTCTTGACCCTCCAATCTCTTGACCCTCCAATCTTTTGACCCTCCAACCTCTTGACCCTCTAACCTCTTGACCCTCTAACCTCTTGACCCTCTAACCTCTTGATTCTCTAACCTCTTGACCCTCTAACCTCTTGACCCTCTAACCTCTTGACCCTCTAATCTCTTGACCCTCCAACCTCTTGACCCTCTAACCTCTTGACCCTCTAACCTCTTGACCCTCTAACCTCTTGACCCTCTAACCTCTGATCTGACTCTTGACCTCCATCTTGACCCTCCAACCTCTTGACCCTCCAATCTTTTGACCCTCCAACCTCTTGACCCTCTAACCTCTTGACCCTCTAACCTCTTGACCTCTAACCTCTGATTCTCTAACCTCTTGACCCTCTAACATCTTGACCCTCTAACCTTTGACCCCAACCTCACTTGCCTCTAACCTCTTGACCTAACCTCTTGATCTCTAACCTTGACCTCACCTCTTGACCCTCTAATCTCTTGACCCTCCAACCTCTTGACCCTCTAACCTCTTGACCCTCTAACCTCTTGATTCTCTAACCTCTTGACCCTCCAACCTCTTGACCCTCTAATCTCTTGACCCTCCAACCTCTTGACCCTCTAACCTCTTGACCCTCTAACCTCTTGATTCTCTAACCTCTTGACCCTCTAACCTCTTGACCCTCTAACCTCTTGACCCTCTAATCTCTTGACCCTCCGATCTCTTGACCCTCTAACTTCTTGACCCTCTAACTTTAGTTCCTGAACATTATCAGTGATGAAGGTTCTCTCACCCCCAGCAGGTTCCTGGGCACGTATCCTTCGCGGTCATTCAGCCTCGCCCACCACCAGTCCGTCTCTGTGTCGTCATGGCGACGCAGCACACTGATGGCGTCCCCCTCGCTAAAGGAGAGCTCGTCATCCTGCTGGGCCGTGTAGTCCCATAGCGCGTAGACCAAACCTTTGTTCATCACCCCCAGCTTCTCCTGCACACCTGCAGAGGACGGAGGAGAAGGTGAGTCTGAAGGTGGAGGACCAGGAACCAGCAACCAGGTGGAGGACCACCCACCATAGAGGAACTGGGAACACTGGCTGTAGCCCTCCTCCATCTCCTCACATTTGTCCGCCGCTGTCTCTACGTCGCTGATGGTGGTGGCGAAGATGGCAGCGCCGGACTCCACCAGGATTTTGCAGAGGTGGACGCTGTTGCAGGAAGCAGCGCAGTGGAGCGGAGTCCTGGAGGTGAAACAGCAGAACATCTGATGATGATCCAAGCATGAAGTTGTGGGTGAGGGGAGGAGGATGGAGGTACCGACCATCCGTCGCTGTCGGCAGCGTTGACGTTCACCCCAAAGTCCAACAGGAACTTGACAATGTGGTGGTGGCCGGCGCACACGGCGTTGTGAAGAGGAGTGATGCCTTCATCGTTGGGCATGCTGGGGTTCTCCACCTGGAAGATAAGGCAGACCTGGATGTAGAACCAGAGCCAGAACCAGGCCGGCCTAGCCAACCCGGACGGTACCGTACCTCGTAGATGATCCTCTGCACCAGGTCGAACTCTCCCTCCAGCGAGGCGTCCAGCAGCAGAGCCAGAGGGTTGAACTTGACCCTGAGACCGTGACCTGTCCGCTCCGACGACGGCTTCTTCAGGTTGGTCCGCTTCGCCTGCAACAACAGAACCTGTTACCGTCACCATGACAGCAGCATGGGCGGGGCTTCTGCCCGCTTACGGACCTTTGGTACTGGAGGCGGAGCCGGAGGAGTGGAGGAGGCGTGGCCTGTAGGGTTGGGGTCCTCGGGTCTCTCTGGTGCTGGAGACGACTCGGGCGCGCTCTGTGTCTCCTTGACCGTTTCCGTAGTAACGGAGGGTGAAGAGGCGCCGTGAGAGTCTGAGCTTTGACCTTTGACCTCCGCCTTGTCCCCCAGGTCTAAGGCGGCAGAGTGGACAGCGTCCATGTCCCCCAAGAGCGCCTCCGGCTGGTAGAACGGCGTCCCTGCAACACAGGAAGGAAGTCTGTGAGGTGGGCGGAGCTTAACAGCATCATCAGAACGTCTGGACCGGGTCGTACCAGAACCTCCCTCCATCCCTCCGGCCAGCGTGTTGAACCTGCAACAGAACGCTTCGTTAGCTCAGCGTCATCATCACCATCACTGTTACCATGGAGACGAGGGACCCACCGCTGGTACAGCAGCTTCTGGATGTTGGGCCCCTGGGGGCCCTCGGGTTCAGTGATGGAGCTGCGCTTCTTCAGGGGCCGCGGGGCGTTGCTAAGACGGCGCCGCAGAACCTCCAGGTCCGCATCGTTCTGGTACCGGAGCTGAGAGTGGGCTGAGGAGACAGACCATAATATGCTGAAACACCAATCCATCAGAACCGCCACTCAAAGTCTAACTGGGTCACAGGACCAGACCCAGTTATGGTTCTGATCACCTCTCCAGTTGAAGGTTCTGTCTCCATTTGCTGGAGAACCAATCAGAGCCCAGAGAGATACGCTCAATGCTGATTGGTGCTGGACAGAGCTGAGTGTCGATTCAAGATTTGATTCTGATTCCCAAGAGTCATAATCGATTATCGTGATCCGACTCAATCCGTTCTGATTTGTTACGGATCAGCGCTAGGTACGTCCCGCATTATGGGCCTCCGATCCCGATCTTTTAACCTCAAACCCGATCCGATATTTTCCCCATAATATTTTTAACAACTCTTCTTAACTTTTCATCAGACTTATTTCATTAATAAGACTTACCGTTATTGTTGTAAATCCCATGAAATCAAAATCTTAAGTAAAGAGCAAAATAATTACTCTGTAAAGTATTATGAAGAAAAGTATTTCTCGCAGGTTATGTGCTGGTGTGCGTCACACTGCCCCCTACTGACATGGGTTTGAGTAAATATGTGTTTGAAAGGCCACATTCTACGTCTGTAAATTGGAGTATTATAATCTGTGTTTTCACTACAAGCTGAAATATCTGATCCTCCTGAAGTCAGAACACTGATTTCTGACCTTATTTGAATGCAACACAGGTGCAGCTCAGCGTCTGACTTTTTCCTCTTCTTCGCTACAGGAGCTAATAAGAGTTTTTCTCTGTTTATTTCGTTTTATTGTTGCGTATAAATGTCAGAAGGTGAGTTTCTATCTCTTTATTATATAGTTTAAAGTATGGTTAAGCATATTTGTTGAAGTTTACCCGTATTAGAGCTGCGTTTAACCTGTTATGCTGATTTGTGGTAATTATGAGTTCTTGTTTTCACCGCTACGGACGTTTGAATTATTGCGCAATCTAACATAACTAGGAGGAACTTTGGTAAAAATCATCACGACTCTGATCGCTAAAAAATGTGAAAATATCGTCCCTCATATTTTAGCTGTTAAAAACGACAAACAATGTCAAACAATGAAATGATTCCTGAACTACAGAATCGGCACCAGTTCTGGAGGTTCTACTTTTCACTCAGTCGCCATGGCAACCAGGTGACTCCTACATGACTCAGCAACATTAGTGTGACTCAGCTTCTAAACAGAACCCACCCACTGGTGTGAGCTTGGTGGGGCTGAGGGGACGAGGGATGCTGTCCACGCTGGGCGGAGGGACGACCGGTCCGTCTCTGGCGTCTCCGTCTCTGGCTTCGTCCCCCGCTGCCTTCGCTCCTCCTCCCTGGACGAAAGGGACGGGGGACGGCGCGGAGGAGCTGGAGGCAAGGACGGGTTTCCCGTAGACTGTGGAGACAGAGAGAGCAGAAACATGGAGCGGACCAGCAGGGGGCGGTGTCCGTGACGGAGAGGGAGGGTTCTGACCTGCTTTGACGGCGGTCCGGTTGCCCAGAGGTCCATAGTTCTTGGCCTGAGGCTGCTGCAGGTACATGCTGTAGATGGAGCTGCTGTTCATGGTGGCGGGGCCCCTCCTGGGGGACTGGGGCCTGGACGGGTGCTCCGGGACGTAGGGACGCACCGCCACCGCCGGGGGTGGGTCCGAGCGCTCCGGCTGGGCGGAGGAGGAGCCTGGGGCGGAACCAGAACAAGCTTTAGTCTGATATGGTTCAGCTACACAGCAGGAAAACCTGATTCTCTACCGTAACAACATGTCAGTAAAAGTTCTGCTTTTATAAATCTGCCAATGAAACCAGAGAAAAAAGATTATATAGGTAAAATAATTCCCACTTCTTAAAAGGTGTTTTTTTGCAGTGTAAGACAATAAACAGTTTGATTGTCTTCAGTCAGAGGATTCTACTGATCTGCTGCAGCACAGACCTCTACAGGAGATATGAAGAAGCCAAATCCTGTCGCTTTAAATAATTTTTACATCTTTGTTCCAAAGTCTGCATAAATACCATGAAAATCTAGGGATGTGTGTTGGCGAGAATCTGGTGATGAGTTACACTATTTGTTGTGATTTTTAAAACTTAAGTTAATGGTAGAAACACGATCGAACAGTTACACGGTTCATTTTACTGTCGTCATTAACGGTTCCATTCGAAAGCAAAGCTGATACTGTGCTTACGAATGTCGATACAAAACTGTGAAAGCAAATAATACGATATATTGATATTTTCTCACATCCCTAATAAAAATACTGAAGATTAGGAATAACAAATGTTTAAGCTATTTATCTTTTGAGAAAACAAAACAAAATATATTTTAAAGATTGAATATGAAACACTTTCATAAAAAGCTACATTAAAAAAAATAATACATCCATTCGACGTTTAGAGGGGTGCAGAATGAAGGACTAGTATTTCTGTAAAATATTATATTTGAGCTAAAATATAATAAAATGTCAATTTTAACAGGCATGGCAATGATGTTATGTTTCCATCTGTCAGCCAATGGTGGGCGCCACTGTGGGTTACCAGATACGGTCTCTATGATCCAACTATATGGTCAGCCCAGTTGGGCTGGTACTGAGAAGAATGGTGGAGTCAGCAAGTCCAGCAGCTGCTTCAGAGCCCAAGAGATTTTGTTATTCGTCTCAGGAGAGGAGTGACCGCAGAAGAACAGAAACTAGAGTAGCTTTACGTGAAGCCTACATTAGATGGACCCACATAAAACATTTGTACGCCATCAAACACACGCAGAAACTGAGACTTTCCTCCTGGATCGGTAAGCTAACTCACTAGCTAACTTAAGTAGCTAGCTAACAGAAACTAGAGCAGTTTTAGGTGAAGCCTACACTAGATAACCCACATAAAACATTTCTACCCATCAAACAGCAAAACAGACTTTCCTCCTGGATCGTAAGCTACCACTAGCTAATTAATGTAGCTAACAGAAAGTAGTTTTAGGTGAAGCCTAACTAATGGACCCACATAAAACATTTCTACGCCATCAAACACACGCAGAAACAGAGACTTTCCTCCTGGATCGGTAAGCTAACTCACTAGCTAACTTAACTAGCTAGCTAACAGAAACTAGAGTAGTTTTAGGTGAAGCCTACACTAGATGGACCCACATAAAACATTTCTACACCATCAAACACACGCAGAAACAGAGACTTTCCTCCTGGATCGGTAAGCTAACTCACTAGCTAACTTAACTAGCTAGCTAACAGAAACTAGAGTAGTTTTAGGTGAAGCCTACACTAGATGGACCCACATAAAACATTTCTACGCCATCAAACACACGCAGAAACAGAGACTTTCCTCCTGGATCGGTAAGCTAACTCACTAGCTAACTTAACTAGCTAGCTAACAGAAACTAGAGTAGTTTTAGGTGAAGCCTACACTAGATGGACCCACATAAAACATTTCTACGCCATCAAACACACGCAGAAACAGAGACTTTCCTCCTGGATCGGTAAGCTAACTCACTAGCTAACTTAACTAGCTAGCTAACAGAAACTAGAGTAGTTTTAGGTGAAGCCTACACTAGATGGACCCACATAAAACATTTCTACGCCATCAAACACACGCAGAAACAGAGACTTTCCTCCTGGATCGGTAAGCTAACTCACTAGCTAACTTAACTAGCTAGCTAACAGAAACTAGAGTAGTTTTAGGTGAAGCCTACACTAGATGGACCCACATAAAACATTTCTACGCCATCAAACACACGCAGAAACAGAGACTTTCCTCCTGGATCGGTAAGCTAACTCACTAGCTAACTTAACTAGCTAGCTAACAGAAACTAGAGTAGTTTTAGGTGAAGCCTACACTAGATGGACCCACATAAAACATTTCTACACCATCAAACACACGCAGAAACGGAGACTTTCCTCCTGGATCGGTAAGCTAACTCACTTGCTAACTTAACTAACTAGCTAACAGAAACTAGAGTAGTTTTAGGTGAAGCCTACACTAGATGGACCCACATAAAACATTTCTACGCCATCAAACACACGCAGAAACAGAGACTTTCCTCCTGGATCGGTAAGCTAACTCACTAGCTAACTTAACTAGCTAGCTAACAGAAACTAGAGTAGTTTTAGGTGAAGCCTACACTAGATGGACCCACATAAAACATTTCTACGCCATCAAACACACGCAGAAACGGAGACTTTCCTCCTGGATCGGTAAGCTAACTCACTAGCTAACTTAACTAGCTAGCTAACAGAAACTAGAGTAGTTTTAGGTGAAGCCTACACTAGATGGACCCACATAAAACATTTCTACACCATCAAACACACGCAGAAACAGAGACTTTCCTCCTGGATCGGTAAGCTAACTCACTAGCTAACTTAACTAGCTAGCTAACAGAAACTAGAGTAGTTTTAGGTGAAGCCTACACTAGATGGACCCACATAAAACATTTCTACACCATCAAACACACGCAGAAACGGAGACTTTCCTCCTGGATCGGTAAGCTAACTCACTAGCTAACAGAAACTAGAGTAGTTTTAGGTGAAGCCTACATTAGATGGACCCACATAAAACATTTCTACACCATCAAACACACGCAGAAACAGAGATTTTCCTCCTGAATCGGTAAGCTAACTCACTAGCAAAATAAGTAGCTAGCTAACAGAAACTACAGTAGTTTTAGGTGAAGCCTACACTAGATGGACCCACATAAAACATTTCTACGCCATCAAACACACGCAGAACGGAGTTTCCTGAACGGTAAGCTAACTCACTAGCTAACTTAACTAGCTAGCTAACAGAAACTAGAGTAGTTTTAGGTGAAGTCTACACTAGGTGGACCCACATAAAAAAATTCTACGCCATCAAACACACGCAGAAACTGAGACTTTCCTCCTGGATCGGTAAGCTAACTCACTAGCTAACTTAACTAGCTAGCAAACAGAAACTAGAGTAGTTTTAGGTGAAGCCTACACTAGTAGGACCCACATAAAACATTTCTACGCCATCAAACACACGCAGAAACAGATACTTTCCTCCTGGATCGGTAAGCTAACCCACTAGCTAACTTTGCTAACGTTAGCTGTTAGCTAAACTCCTCTAGGATACATTCCTCACTGGACACAGTTCAGGTTGGTCACTGGGCGTATCGGCAGCAAACCTGGCAACCCAACAGCTGGAATGATGTTTTTATTGGTTTAACTACAACCTAGATACACTAGATGGCGCTATCGTGCTCATGTTCCAAATCCAACCTTTAAAACAGTTAATAAAGAGAGTAGAGTGTTGGTCTCAGGATGCTACCCTGGGTGGAGGCGGGGGGGACGGAGCTCCGCTGATTGGGAACAGACGATGATGATGAGGAGGAGGCGGCGCCGACGGACCGGGCCCAGCCCAGGGTACCGGGGGCGGATCGGGGCAGAGAGCTGGTGCTGCAGTGGTGGGCGGCGGCCTGGTGGGCGGCGCTGGGGTAGGTACTGTAGCCAGAGGGACGCTGCAGCTGGGTGCACAACAAGAACCAGAACTTTGTCAGCAAAAGTTTCTAACTTCCGCTCAGTTTCTGATCCATCAGACCAGGAGAAGCTGAACAGCTGCAGGAACCATCAGCGTTATTAATCAGACTACGTAGAAACGTTTCTGGATCATATCTGCCTCATACACGCCCCCTTTCTGCCATAAATGGTCAATGCAAAGCATCTAGTGGATATTCTGCATGATTTAAGCCAGTTAATATGGGCTGTTTCACAGGTAACCATGGCAACGAGAGGCAGAGAAAGCAGCTCCACAGAGATGGCTGCAGAAGACCGTTTTATTTTTTTATATCAGTCAATAATAATCTATATAAAACTTTGATAAAAACAAGAGTAAATTAAAAGTTACAAATAAGTAAAAACTAAAAGCAGCAGCACAAGAGATAAAACATATAAGAACAATAAATATAAAGTTTCAGTTATATGATAACTTCTCAATAAGACTGAAATAAAAGCAAATCATAACAAAACTAAATTACAGCAGAACATCATAAGTTTAAGCACTCCTAGATATTTAACGCCTGACATAAAAGGTTTCGCTTTAAAAACTACTTTGGAAAACTTTGATCCATTAAAAATATTGATTATGGGTCATAAAAATAAAGGCAGTGACACGATGCAGCAGCATGTCTGATATAAAACAAGAATCAGCGCCAATACTAGCAATTACTATATCATCTAACAGATACACTTATGAACAAAATGCCTTAATGCATCAAATCTTATTCAGATTCTCCTTTTTACTCTAAGTTCATATTTATTTGTATTATTTATATGGCGCTTTAACATAACCGAGGTAAAACAAGGCAAAACTCCAAACACTAAAAAATCAATTAAGGAGATTAAGTGATGGAGAAAACAAATTAATGTTTTAAAACATTAAGAGCATAGTTAAAAGAGAGAGACGCCGAGCTAACGCCGAAATACAGAGATACATAAATCCAGCCGGCATGGATTACTGTCTCAAAGCGCCGTTTAGATAAAAATGGCTTCACCAAAAGAAACGGGACTTTACCACTGACCTAATTTGATTATGAAATCTAAAATCACCGTCCGTTTTAAACCCCAGATTTGACGTGTACTGTTGGGGTCACAGGAGCTGCTGGGACCAAAAATCATCACTTTGGTTTTTCTTTCGTTACAACTTAAAAATTTGTAACCCTTTCTGATTGCTAAGTATATCTGACTGTCGTCAGCGTAACAATGAAAGGAAACTCTGTGTTCTCGTAGAATGGGGCCCAAAGGAAGGAGGTACAGGGAGAACAAGAGGGGTCCCAATATAGAGCCCTGTGGAACCCCATACAACAGTGGAGCTGTTATTGAGTTGGTTCCACAGAGATCCACTATCCGGAACAAGCGTAAGCAGCAACGTTCCTCAAGTTTTTTTCTCTATGAATCCCAAAGTCGGCGTAGAAAGTTACTTACGTAGTTTTCAGACCCGTTTTAGAAATGAGAGTCCAAATGTTTACATACACCGCTTAGAACTGGCTGAACTTCCTGTTTCAGGTGTTCTGGGTTTCTAAAACCAGAACCAGACCAACCGGGTCAGGGCTACCTATAGAACATAATGCTGCCACCGCCGTACGGCTCCATAGGGAGATTGTGGCCCAACGGTTCTTCTTTCGTCTCATCGGACCAGAACCCGTTCGTTTCTCTGTGGGGAACCACCCAGAACCTTCATCTGTAGGCCCTGGTTGCGGACCAGAACCAGTCTCCTTAGTGGGGGGAGCACGGTCAGACGTTATCATGGTAGAACTTTCAGGTATCTGGACCCGACCAGAACCAGTTCTAGATGAGGTCCACAGTTCTCCTCCTGATATCCGGGCTCGGTTCTGTTGGTTCTCCATGATGTCAGCCAAGGAGGAAGAACATTTTAATATATGTGATGACATCACAGTGTGGGCGGAGTTTAACGGCTCAGTGACCTGAGGGAGTGTAAAGTTCTGGTGTTGAGATAGAGGGGAAGAAACGGTACCGGTTCTGGACTGCAGATCCTCCGGTCCGGTCCGGTCTTGCTGATGTTGGGCCAGGACGCTTCGTTGGCTGGACAGGAAACAGAACAAACAGATGTTAGAAACATGAAGGTAAACCAGAAGAACTTTAAGCGTATCCAGTTGGTTCTGGGTTCAGAACGTTCCGGTCCGGTTCTGTTTGAGGGCACAAACTAAACCTGTCTAGATAAAAACAGGAAGAGAAAGCAGAACCAGAACCACAATGACCCCAGCCAGGTTCTTCTTTTCAACATCTCCTGGTTCTGGTTCTGGATCCTAATACAGTCTGAGACCCAAACACGACAGAACGTCTTCAGGCCCGATCAGCAGCTCGGTTCTTGTGTTTGTGCAGCTCAGGTTCTTCTCTGTGGTTCTGTCTGATGGCAGGAGTGATGCTGTGGGCTCCCCAGAAATGGAGGGAATCACCATAGCAACCGGTTCACCAGCAGCGCTAACATGACCGGTACCGATCAGACCCTGCAGCATGGTGGGGTCTGGGTCACTGTCCTTTCTGGGTTTAGACCCATAAATAATCGTCTGCTGGGCGGAACCAGGCGGTGACCCATGACCCATGTGATGCTGCAACCCTCCCACAGACACCCACTCAGGATCCGGTGCCGGCCCAAAATTGCCAAGGGTACCAGAACCTCCTTTAATCACCATGGTAATGCCACAGAACCAGAGGAAGATCAGAACCAAGAAGGCAGACAACCTGAAGGTCTATATAAGAGGAACCTGGGCTTCCAGAACCTCAGCAGAACCACAGACTGATCTACTAGATTTCTTTTTGTCTGTAGAACTTCTGGGATCATGAACTACTTCCCCTGCTGCCTCCACTCGCTCCACCTGCAGCTAACAAGCTAATGTCAGTTAGCTTTTAGCTTGCTCTGTTTAACTTATCATCAGCTAATTAGCTTCAACCGACCGGTCCGATGTAGTCAAGGTTCTGCTTACACACAAGTTGGTGATCACAAAAATGTTACAGTTCAACACAGAGACCCGTTAAAGGTTAGCTTGCTAACGGATCAGAGACCCGTTAAAGGTTAGCTTGCTAACGGATCTGAAATCTGTTAGGGGTTAGCTTGCTAACGGATCAGAAACCCGTTAGAGGTTAGCTTGCTAACGGATCTGAGACCTGTTAGGGGTTAGCTTGATAACGGATCAGAAACCTGTTAGAGGTTAGCTTGCTAACGGATCAGAGACCTGTTAGGGGTTAGCTTGCTAACGGATCAGAAACCTGTTAGAGGTTAGCTTGCTAACGGATCAGAGACCCGTTAAAGGTTAGCTTGCTAACGGATCGAACCTGTTAGGGTTAGCTTGTAACGGATCAGAAACCTGTTAGGGTTAGCTTGCTAACGGATCGAAACCTGTTAGGGTTAGTGCTAAGGATCAGAAACCTGTTAGGGGTTAGCTTGCTAACGGATCAGAGACCTGTTAGGGGTTAGCTTGATAACGGATCAGAAACCTGTTAGAGGTTAGCTTGCTAACGGATCAGAGACCTGTTAGAGGTTAGCTTGCTAACGTATCAGAGACCTGTTAGAGGTTAGCTTGCTAACGGATCAGAAACCTGTTAGAGGTTAGCTTGCTAACGGATCAGAAACCTGTTAGGGGTTAGCTTGCTAACGGATCAGAAACCTGTTAGAGGTTAGCTTGCTAATGACCCAGAGACCTGTTAGAGATTAGCTTGCTAACAAGCAATGCTATGGAAAGAAGTCTCTCATTTTTTAGTTTATTTTTTTTACTTGATCTAGTCTCCCCCAAAGTTTTACTTGAGTCTCAGTCTTGACTGGAACTCTGGTTTGTACGTCATGAGCTTTGGTTATGATAATTATTGTGATCCTGTAAAAAGTTTGGATTTATTGTCTCTTCATATTCTTTGTTGATGTTGAACAGTTTTTACATCTAAATGCAGAGGGTTATGGGTTTTCTCCACCAATCAGCCCAGATCACTGCAGCTAAAGTCGGCTTCCCCTCTGATTTAAAAAGCTTCTGCTGAGTTTTGGATGTCTGAAGCGCCTCTTTAACTCTCCATGTCTCCTAAACAAGGCAAACAGCGTCTCTAGTTTGTGTCTTTCTACCCGTCCCTGTAGAACTGAAAGGATCCATGACCCATTTAGCCGGAGGAGCAGATTGTCCTGCAGAAAGATGTCCAGGTACCTCTCCAGGACGGCTCACTGTTGCTACTGTCCCCCCCCTGAGGGGACGGGGGAGACATGGGCTCTGACAGGACAATGTCTAAATCTGACACTTTCCATTGGCTGGGAGGATTCCTGACGCCACTGCTGTCGTCCTCTGCAGGACCATGAGGGACAACCAGAAACAACCAGAGCAACAGAAGAAGACCAACAGAAGGAAGGAATCATCATGTTGAATCAGTAACAATGAAGGGAACAGCGAGAACAGAGAAAGGGACAGAAACGATGAGCCAACAGACCGGAGGAAGAAAGAGAAAGACAATTAGAGCCGAGAAAGATGTGAGTCTGAGTCCAACAGGAAGACAGAAGGACGGAGAACCTGAGAGGGAGCGGATGTGGCCGAGCGGCACCGGTTTGGGTGGAGGGTCGGCAGCCGGCGGGTATCCAGGGTCCTGCCTCCCTTCGCTTGGAGTCTGGATGTAGGGGTAGACGGCGGCCACCCGGCCCGAGACTCCGGCGCCCGGATGGGGGGAGGTCTGAGGGGAGGAGGTTCCGTTGATCCGGCTCAGCTGGAGGAGGAAGACAAGCGGAGTTTCTGAGAGACGGTTGGACATTCTGGGTCTCATCCAGGACAGGAAGCCAAGCGTACCTCTGCTCTCTTCTTCTGCAGCCGTTCCCTCAGATCTCCGATGCGCTGGTCCATCACCGTCACCTGGGCGTTCCTCTTGTTCAGCAGATCCTTGCTCTGGGCCAGCTTGCTGCTCTGCTCCTGGTTGTGGCGGTTCCGAGCCTGAAACACACGCAGAGTTCTGACCCGAGGAGAACCTTTCTGAGGCCGACCAGGTGTCGGGTGCAGGCGGGGTTTACCTGCAGCTCCTGGTACAACTTCCTGAGCTCCACGGCTGCAGGGCCGGACAGAGAGGAGCCTTTCTGGGGGCCCGTGGGGGTCTCATGGCCTGGAGCGTCACACTGGAGCTGGAGGCGTCCCCTCCTCAGGTCCTCCAGCTGCTGGGTCAACTGCAACCCGTTTCACTTCATTAAAACTTCAGCTTTCATTCAGTTTTACTCTGACTGCTCTCCTCTTATTGAAAGTACTCCTGGCTCAGTGTCTCTGTGTGTTTAACCGTATCTCCTTCCCACACACTGACACAACCCTAATGCTATTAACTACCTGTATCTATTTTTATTGTTCCAATAGAAAGTACACCTGGTTCTGTTTGGCTGTGGCCGTTTTCTGCCAGACGACACTTCCACAATAACTATTCCTCCAGCTGTCTGAGAGTTAGAGCGGCCGACACTTTCCATAAAACCTTACCTGGTCCACTCTGCTCACCGCCGACTGCAGCTCCGCCTGCTTCTCCTGGAACAAGCTGCTCACATGGTCGATCTCTGCAGCTGCAGACACAGAACCACAGAACCAGGAGTCAGAGTGAAGGTTCTCCCCGGTAGAAGGTGAGGCGGCGTGTTTGGGCTTACAGAGGTTCCCGTTCATCAGTTTACTGTAGTCCACCTGGCCTCTCATGGCTCGGATCTTCTTCAGCTTGGCTTCCTGCGTGTCCACTCGCTCCTTGAGCCGCTGCAGCTTCTCGGCTTCAGACTGCATGAGGAGAAACAGAAGGAACGTTGAAGGTGAACCAGTACGTTCTGGCAGCTCCTGGAGAACCATCTGGAACCTACCTGTGTCTGTCCTGGGTTGGGTCTGCTGCCCTGCTGAAGGTACCGGAGCCTCTGCTCCTACGCACAGCAGAAAGTCACATTTAGCATCTAAATCAAGCTGTTTGGAGTAATCGGACTCAGGCCTGCCCCCTGCTGAGAGCAGATGTTACATGTCACTCAGAAAATCTAGCTATTAAATAAAGTAGGTTACACTCCCTGACCATAGATGGCGATATGCGCCCCTTGTGTCTGTCTACTGCTATGGAACCTTTTTCTGAATTCTCTGAAATAATCATGGGCAGATGGTCTCTTAAAGCAGATTCATGACTTTTCATCTGGAGAAGGCCATAAGGGGGCGCCGAGCTGTCCTGATGGATCCTGGGTTTCTAACTTTGACCACCAAGACACAAGAAACATCAGGATAATTGGATTCATGATGACTGGAAATCAGCTGATTATTGCATGGTGGATTTTTTTATCGTAAACGTATAAATTTAAAAACAGGAAGTTGTCTGTTTGTTACAGGAAGTTGTCTGTTTGTTACAGGAAGTGGCCTGGTTGTTACAGGAAGTGGCCTGGTTGTTACAGGAAGTTGCCTCGTTGTTACAGGAAGTTGCCTGGTTGTTACAGGAAGTTGTCTGGTTGTTACAGGAAGTTGTCTGGTTGTTACAGGAAGTTGCCTGGTTGTTACAGGAAGTTCCCTGGTTGTTACAGGAAGTTGTCTGGTCGTTACAGGAAGTTGTCTGGTCGTTACAGGAAGTTGCCTGGTCGTTACAGGAAGTTGTCTGGTCGTTACAGGAAGTTGCCTGGTTGTTACAGGAAGTTGCCTGGTTGTTACAGGAAGTTCCCTGGTTGTTACAGGAAGTTCCCTGGTTGTTACAGGAAGTTGTCCGTTTTTTACAGGAAGTTGCCTGTTTGTTACAGGAAGTTGCCTGGTTGTTACAGGAAGCTGCCTGGTTGTTACAGGAAGTTGTCTGTTTGTTACAGGAAGTTGCCTGGTTGTTAAAAGAAGTTGTCTGTCTTTTACAGGAAGTTGCCTGTTTGTTACAGGAAGTTGCCTGGTTGTTACAGGAAGTTACCTGGTTGTTACAGGAAGTTGTCTGGTTGTTACAGGAAGTTGCCTGGTTGTTACAAGAAGTTGCCTGGTTGTTAAAAGAAGTTGTCTGTTTTTTACAGGAAGTTCCCTGGTTGTTACAGGAAGCTGCCTGGTTGTTACAGGAAGCTGCCTGGTTGTTACAGGAAGTTGCCTGGTTGTTAGAGGAAGTTGCCTGGTTGTTACAAGAAGTTGCCTGGTTGTTAAAAGAAGTTGTCTGTTTTTTACAGGAAGTTGCCTGTTTGTTACAGGAAGTTCCCTGGTTGTTACAGGAAGCTGCCTGGTTGTTACAGGAAGTTGTCTGTTTGTTACAGGAAGTTGCCAGGTTGCTACAGGACGCTTTCTGGTTTTTACAGGAAGGTTTGTGGTTGTTACAGGAAGTTGTCTGGTTGTTACAGGAAGTTGCCTGGTTGTTACAGGAAGTAGCCTGGTTGTTACAGGAAGTTGTCTGTTTGTTACAGGAAGTTGTCTGTTTGTTACAGCTGTTACAGTTACAGCTTTGATGGGAAACATTTCAGAGAAGTTCTCAGTCGGCTGGAAGGAAAATGACTCCTAATGTGGATGTTGAAAGCGAGACCTCCGACAGACTCTAAGGGGAGAGGAAAGTAATCTAGATGTTCTACTTGTCAATCTGAATCAATCTATTACCTTTGCCATCAACATCTGCTGCTGAGCCTCTATCTTCTGCTGCTGTCTGCTGGCCATTTCCTGGAGCTCAGACAGGGTCAGCTCCACGTGGGGGGCCTGCACACACATCAACATGTTAACATGTTAACATGTAAACGCGAGAACACATCAACACATCAACACGTTAACATGTTAACATGTAAACACGAGAACACATCAACACGTTAACATGTTAACATGTAAACACGAGAACACATCAACACATCAACATGTTAACATGTTAACATGTAAACGCGAGAACACATCAACACATCAACACGTTAACATGTTAACATGTAAACGCGAGAACACATCAACACGTTAACATGTTAACATGTTAACATGTAAACGCGAGAACACATCAACACATCAACACGTTAACATGTTAACATGTAAACGCGAGAACACATCAACACGTTAACATGTTAACATGTAAACGCGAGAACACATCAACACATCAACACGTTAACATGTTAACATGTAAACGCGAGAACACATCAACACATCAACACGTTAACATGTTAACATGTAAACGCGAGAACACATCAACACGTTAACATGTTAACATGTAAACGCGAGAACACATCAACCCATCAACACGTTAACATGTTAACATGTAAACGCGAGAACACATCAACACATCAACACGTTAACATGTAAACACGAGAACACATCAACACGTCAACACGTTAACATGTAAACACGAGAACACATCAACACGTTAACATGTAAACACGAGAACACATCAACACGTTAACATGTTAACATGTAAACGCGAGAACACATCAACACATCAACACGTTAACATGTTAACATGTAAACGCGAGAACACATCAACACATCAACACGTTAACATGTAAACACGAGAACACATCAACACATCAACACGTTAACATGTAAACACGAGAACACATCAACACGTTAACATGTAAACACGAGAACACATCAACACGTTAACATGTTAACATGTAAACGCGAGAACACATCAACACATCAACACTTAAATTTAACATGTAAACGCGAGAACACATCAACACGTTAACATGTTAACATGTAAACACGAGAACACATCACACATCAACACGTTAACATGTTAACATGTAAACAGAACACATCAACACGTTAACATGTTAACATGTAAACGCGAGAACACATCAACACGTTAACATGTAAACGCGAGAACACATCAACACATCAACACGTTAACATGTTAACATGTAAACGCGAGAACACATCAACACATCAACACGTTAACATGTTAACATGTAAACGCGAGAACACATCAACACGTTAACATGTTAACATGTAAACGCGAGAACACATCAACACGTTAACATGTTAACATGTAAACATTAAACGCGAGAACACATCACACATCAACACTTAACATGTTAACAGTAAACGAGAACACATCAACACATCAACACTTAACATGTTAACATGTAAACGCGAACACATCAACACATCAACACGTTAACATGTTAACATGTAAACGCAGAACACATCAACACATTAACATGTTAACATGTAAACGCGAGAACACATCAACACGTTAACATGTTAACATGTAAACACGAGAACACATCAACACGTTAACATGTTAACATGTAAACGCGAGAACACATCAACACGTTAACATGTTAACATGTAAACGCGAGAACACATCAACACATCAACACGTTAACATGTTAACATGTAAACACGAGAACACATCAACACATTAACATGTTAACATGTAAACGCGAGAACACATCAACACATTAACATGTAAACGCGAGAACACATCAACACGTTAACATGTTAACATGCAAACGCGAGAACACATCAACACGTTAACATGTTAACATGCAAAAGCGAGAACACATCAACACGTTAACATGTTAACATGTAAACGCGAGAACACATCAACACGTTAACATGTTAACATGCAAACGCGAGAACACATCAACACGTTAACATGTTAACATGTAAACGCGAGAACACATCAACCCATCAACACGTTAACATGTTAACATGTAAACGCGAGAACACATCAACACGTTAACATGTTAACATGTAAACGCGAGAACACATCAACACATCAACACGTTAACATGTTAACATGTAAACACGAGAACACATCAACACGTTAACATGTTAACATGAGAACACATCAACACGTTAACATGTTAACATGTAAACGCGAGAACACATCAACACATCAACACATCAACATGTTAACATGTAAACGCGAGAACACATCAACATGTTAACATGTAAACATGCAAACGCGAGAACACATCAACACATCAACACGTTAACATGTTATAATGTAATGTAACTGTAACGAGAACACTCAACACATCAACACGTTAACATAACGTAGAACACATCAACACACAACACGTTAACATGTAACATGTAACGCGAGAACACATCAACACATCAACACGTTAACATGTTAACATGTAAACGCGAGAACACATCAACACTGTTAACATGTTAACATGTAAACGCGAGAACACATCAACACGTTAACATGTTAACATGTAAACGCGAGAACACATCAACACATCAACAGTTAACATGTTAACATGTAAACGCGAGAACACATCAACACATCAACACGTTAACATGTTAACATGTAAACGCGAGAACACATCAACACATCAACATGTTAACATGTTAACATGTAAACGCGAGAACACATCAACACATCAACACGTTAACATGTTAACATGTAAACGCGAGAACACATCAACACGTTAACATGTTAACATGTAAACGCGAGAACACATCAACACGTTAACATGTTAACATGTAAACGCGAGAACACATCAACACGTTAACATGCAAACGCGAGAACACATCAACACGTTAACATGTTAACATGCAAACGCGAGAACACATCAACCCATCAACACGTTAACATGTTAACATGTAAACGCGAGAACACATCAACACATCAACACGTTAACATGTTAACATGTAAACGCGAGAACACATCAACACATCAACACGTTAACATGTTAACATGCAAACGCGAGAACACATCAACACGTTAACATGTAAACGCGAGAACACATCAACCCATCAACACGTTAACATGTTAACATGTAAACGCGAGAACACATCAACACGTTAACATGTTAACATGTAAACGCGAGAACACATCAACACATCAACACGTTAACATGTTAACATGTAAACGCGAGAACACATCAACACGTTAACATGTTAACATGTAAACGCGAGAACACATCAACACATCAACACGTTAACATGTTAACATGTAAACGCGAGAACACATCAACACATCAACACGTTAACATGTTAACATGTAAACGCGAGAACACATCAACACATCAACACGTTAACATGTTAACATGTAAACGCGAGAACACATCAACACATCAACACGTTAACATGTTAACATGTAAACGCGAGAACACATCAACACATCAACATGTTAACATGTAAACGCGAGAACACATCAACACATCAACACGTTAATATGTTAACATGTTAACATGTAAACGCGAGAACACATCAACACATCAACACGTTAACATGTTAACATGCAAACACGAGAACACATCAACCCATCAACACGTTAACATGTTAACATGTAAACGCGAGAACACATCAACACAGGAACACGTTAACATGTTAACATGTAAACGCGAGAAACATGGGACAAAATCATCACTTCAAAAGTTCTCATGGGCCACAAAAATAAGATGTTTTTTTATATATAAATGTTTTTTTCCTGCTTAACAATAAATTAAACTCAATATTTTAATGAAACACATAAAGTAGGAATTCTTCAAATATTTTAAAAAGATCCTGTATTCAAAAACACAGGGCTTTTAAGGTTTATCTTTTTAAAATGAATCATTAATTTTCAAATACTTCAGAGGATTTTAGAGCAGAATGAACAAGCTTTGGGTAAAATATGTGTGATATTAATCTATGTTTGGTTCTCTGTACGTCTGCTTTTGTGTCAGCTGTTTATGTGATGAAATTAAAAAGAAAGCAAACGTATGATTGTTAAAAGATGAATAATTCGTTTTGTGCCATGGATTATTTTCTAATCCATTGTTAACAAAATAACGTTTCCATCAGCGTCGATCTTTGTGTTGTGGTTCCCACTGCAGAAAGTACCGATCCTAAATGTTGGACCCCCCCATCCTAACTGGTAGCACCCTGACTGAATCCTGAAGCTTTAGTGGTAAAACTCATTTGGTTCTGGGAACCATGGCAGAAGTTCTCCATAATGTTTACATGGATGAGACAGGGGGCGTGTCTCTCTGTTCCCTGGGCTCTGATTGGTTAGAAACCTGTAGGTGCTCTAGTGGTGGGAGACGCCCACGGGTTAAACCCAGAAGGTTCTGGATGTTTCACCGGGTCGGAACCAAGCAGAAAATTCTGGACAAATAGTCCCTGCCCTCTGAATCATTTCTGCGGTTGTTTCTGAAGGCGACTGACCCAAGAAGCAGAACCTCCAGAACCTTCCAGCTTCACATGCACACAGAGCAGTTATGAATCTACTGGCTCTGCAGAGAGAAGTGGAGCTGCCGGTACCGTGCGGACCCGACCAGCGCCCCGCTGGGCTCCGTTTACCTGCAGGCTGTCCCATGTGATCCTGCAGGAGCGCACTTTAATCTTGCTGCATTGTCCTTCAACAGTGAACTCCTGCACCAGGTCCACTTCGTTCCACTCCATGCTGCAAGGTCCAGGTCAGAAAAGCGGTCCTTATCAGAACTTTCCGTGTGGTGATGAGCTCAGATTTACTGCTGCAGCTCTGCGGCTTGTTCTACTGTGACGTGGGAGTCAGAACTAGGTTCTGTTGGATCTGCTGCTCTGTTTTTGAGCGGATCTCCTCCGGTGCTCCTCATCCCTCTGCAGCTGGCTCTCTGCTGCAGCCACATCCTGCCTTCTCACACTTCCCTCTCTTCTTCCCTCTGCAGCAGCGCCGGCTAAGCCCCTCCCACTCCAGATGTGCACCATGAGGAAGAGGATGCCGGCAGAGACGCTAACTCCTGCTGCGTCACTGCAGGGACCAAGCATCCGGGTCCGACGCTGCCAGAACCAGCGCCAGGCTGACAGACTGCAGATAAACGACGGAGGGAGAGCTTAAACAGGAGGCGGTTCTGGAATCAACAGAACTTAAAGAACAGAAAGAAAAATCTGAGAGGATGGGTGAAGAAGGTTCTTCAGAACCGGACCGGGTATTCCGTCCAATCAGAGCAATAAAAAGGGTTCAGAACCAGGAACGTGTTGCTACTGAACAGTTCCTCCGGGTTTGGGTCGGTATCTGGTTCTGGACGTCCAGGTTGCGCTGACAGAACCTTCTTGGTTCTGGTCTTTCTCTGGTGTTTAAAGCAGGTTCTGGTCCTGCTGGGAGTGTGGGTCGGTACCAGCAGCCACTAACAAACGGTTCCTGCAGAACAACCAGCCACTGATTGGTCCAGTTGTTCCACATAAAACAAACAGCTCTACGTACAAATATGCAGGAAATGATGCAGTAAATATACAAACAGAGCAGATTTCTGTCCCTCACAGAAGCTCTTCTATCCTCCACTCGTTACCTGTAATAATAACACCTGTCCACACCTTCAAACAGTCAGACTCCAAACTCCACTATGACCAACTCACAGAGCTTTCCACGGACACTAGGGACAAGATTGTACACCTGCACAAGCCTGGGATGAGCTGATCTGCAATAGACAAGCAGTTCGGTGAGAAGAGATCAACTATTGGAGACATTTTTAGAAAACAGATCACTGATAATCCACCCGGACCTGCGTCTCCATGCCAGATCTCACCTGATTTACAGAACAGTGAGGAAACAGCCCAGAACTATACTGGGGGAACTAGTAAATAACCAGAAGAGAGCTAGGACCGCAGTAACCATGGTTACTGTTAGTAATACACTACATAATCATGGTGCACCGATACCAATACTGGTATGGAGTATCAGGCCGATGCCTTTCTAATGTACCTGTACCGATATTTAAAAAATGGAAACTTGATCATTTTACAGAAACAACTATTTTTTTTTTGCTCAAAATATTATTCCTATGGTAATTTTTATTAATATTTCGCTTTTTATTTAATTCACCATTTATTGTAATAATTGACTGCAGTTTGTTGTATTGTTAGAGGTACTTGTTATCAGTGAGTATTCAGATCTACGTATTGTATCGATTTGAAAAAAGCGGTATCGCTCCATCTCTTAATTAAATCCTGCAGCGACAGACGTGTCCCCCTGCTTAAGCCAGTCTGAAGTTTGCTAGAGGTGAAAGAGTGAATGGGGCCATGCATGGTGGCATTTAGAGTGAACCAAAGCAGAACTTTTTGGTAAAAACTCTACAGCATAGCTACTGTGAAGCATGGGGGTGGAAGCATCATGCTGTGGGACCAGGAAGAATGAATGGGGCCGTGTATGGTGGCATCAGTGAGAGCGTTGAAGATGAAACGTGTCATGACGATGATCCCAAACACATCGCCATGGTAACCAAGGAGGAGGGGCTTCCTGAGAAGCATTTCAAGGTCCCTGATTGGCTGAGCCAGTCTGCAGATCTCAGCCCCATAGAAAGTCCCAAAAATGGAGGAATGGGCCAAAATAGCAGCAACAGTTGAAACCTGCTGGAGACCTACAGGTGACCTTTGACCTCTGGGTTTATAACAAAGCACTGAGGGGAACTTCTGATGTTGACCAAATTCTTATTTCCTACACCATTACACAAATAAACTCATCATTCAGCTAAACTGGGTCACAGGAAACTGGACTTTACTCGACCTGATAAAACAGTCATGCTGTGGGCTCCCCATCTTGTTCACCGGTACTTCAGAAATGTGGAAGCCCGGCCCATTTTTCAACAGAGCCAAAAGATCAGAGGTCCTGCTGCTAAAGAACCTGAGTCTGTGTGAGGGAGAGATGATCCAGAACCACCCTGGAGTGGATCCATCCGGGCTCCGGAACATCCAGGAGGTGAGGAACGGGTCACAGCTCACACCACAGGTACCAGATGATCTGGGTCGGGCTGAGTCATGTTTTACAGGACGGTTCCTGAAACATCTGACTCGCGCTGATGTCGGCCCAGAGGGTTGGTGGTTCTGAACATGGTTCTGTGCTAAGGAGTGCTGTGGTGGTGGATAGATCAGAACAGGGTTCCTGGTGTTGGGTCACACACAGCCATCAGGTGGCGCTACTCTGCTCTAGCAGAAGTCTATAAATACAGCCCACTTCCAACCGCTCCTCCTTCTGCGTTCACAGAAGATCATCTCCAACCATCTTCCTTCGCGTTTATCCCCAGAGCCCGTCGAAACCCCACTGAGTTTCAGGCTGCCGACCGCTGAGAAACGGGAGCTTTGAGCCACGTGTGCCGAGAGTCGAACCAACCAGAATCCGCATTTACACACCGAAGCGATAAGAGGTGAACGGCAAACTGGAGGGCTCCAAAAAGGTACTGTTAAAAAGGTGGAAGCTGATCGCCACACAGCCAGCCAGGAGGAAGCCGTAGCCAGGAGCTTCCCATCGCTGCTAGCCAGATTAGCGATCCTTTGTTAACCTGCTTGCTAACACTCCCTGTAGAATCCCCCTTTCCTCATCGACGAGCAGCAACGCTTGGAGGACTTTAAATGTTCATAAGGTCTGTTTGGGCAGAGGCAAATTAGTTAGGATAACTAGTTTTAAAAGTGTTTCTCTTTTTTATTGTTAACTTTTTAAGTTTCATCTGCTATCTTTGGGTAAACCAGGCTTCGGTCTGAAGTTCTAATCAGTGTTTGTAAAAGACTTTTCCCGACAAAGAGTCGTTTTAAATCCTGTAATTTGAGCTACTCAATAAGACAGGAGTTTTTCCTGTTTTGTTTAATGTTTAATAAATGTATATTAGCCACTCTAAACGCCCCACATGCGTCGCAGACAGCTAACGCTAACAAAGCCCACGTGTTGGTTTAAGCCAGCGTTTCATAAACAAAGATCACTATTAACGGTTCAAACAGAACTCTGTTTAAAAATAAGAACAGAAACTAATAGCCATGTTTGAACTCAATTAGATTGTTTTACTGTCGTGAGCAATTCATAAATTAAGTAATCCTCCAAAGGTTAATTAATCGTGTCCCGATAATTTTTAAACATTTCTTAATCCATACAATGTTTTGCTTATTGGTTTAGAGGTAAACCACTGGTGGTAAATTAGTTAAAGTAATTACAATTAGTGAAACTAATTCAGTTTCATTCCAGCATCTGCAGATCAAGTCTTTTGTTCTTATAATATCCAAATTAATCTAAAACTGTGACACCAGAATTAATGGTTTCTCATTTTATCATATTATTCATCTTTTTGTGTTCTTTTATTTTAACTTTTTTGATTTTAATTAGTAGTGGGTTATTTTTTTAGCTTGATGATTAAAATGATTTTCTTATCTTTCCTGTAAATAAATCTTGTATTTTGGAAAGTAACTTTTGTCGTTTCTTGTTCAACACACATATTGCAACGTTTATTATCAATAGACGTTAAAGAATTAATTTCTTCAGATTATGAGACTGATATAGACATTTGGTTATTAAAATAGTTCCTGATAAATGTGGAGCCCCGAATAATAATTTTCCATAAATTATTAATCTTATTGACTGCCATAAGCATTCCTTTGAATATTAATAGCCAAATAGTTATATTTCTGTAATATCTCCAACACTGGTTCTGGTTTGGAGAAAGGTTCCCCCAAAGGTCAAGGCTGGTTCTCTGCTTGACGTTCTTCTGGGCCAGTGTTTGGTTAACATGGTAGCAGAACCATCTCCCATGGACCCGGTACCAGTAGGAGCCACATACAGAGCCAGATGGGTCAGAGGTTCGCCCTCCAGGCCCGGTATCCTGGTATCCTAGCAACCAGTGATGGCAGGACGACCAGTTCAGGGACATCAGGAAAAGGGAGCAACTGCTTGTGGTTCTGATGGTCCACCCTGGTTCTGGTTCCTCCTCCAGCAGAAAAACAACGTCCCGACGTCCATCACAGAGGACATTCAGGTACAAAGACACAAACATGAGAATAAATCTGCCTTCAGGATGACATCACTAGATGAGAAGGCCACACCCCTCACAGGTGATGTCGTTTAAAGCTACACCTGTCCTCTTAAAGAGGCAGCGCGCCGTTTGTCCCATTAAAGACGAGAGTGAAACCATAACGTCCTCTACGGTGGACAGAACCAAACTGCCGAGTCTCAGGTAGGCCTTGGTGTTGCCATGGAGACGGACCTGTCCCCGCCCTGACCCCGATCTCAGACAGCAGGTCAAAGGTTAAACAGCAAACGATCAGAACTCACCCCCCCCGGTGCCGTCTGCCAAGACTCGGTTCTGCTGCCTTAAAGCCGGGACGGAGGGAGGCGCAGAGACGTAGAGACGGGTCCAAAGGAGTCTGAAGGTGAGAAGAGAACCAGGAGGAGGAGCTGGGAGACAATCCTCTTAGCCTGTTTATGTCATGGACCGAGCTAATCCTGCCGGATCAGAACACACTCACTCACTCAGCGCGGCCCGGTAGGAGGAGACGTCAGAGTGACAAGTTCTGGTCCTGACCCGGTCTCTGTGCTAATCCAGGATTACACACTGACACAGTGAACAGCTCCTCCTCCTCCTCACACACCTGGATCTGGTTCTGATCCAGTCAGGAACTTTCTTTTAGCTTCTCTATGTTTTCTATCTTTAATCCTGACTCAGGATTTATAATCTGGAGTTTTTCACTCATCTCACCCCCCGCTAAACGTTCACTAGCTATAAATAAATGTGACACATATCAACGCGCTGTTCAGTGTGAAATAAAATACTATGCATGTCTAGCTGAGAAAATTATGAACAAGTAATAAAAATAAAAAGGATGAAATGCAGCATGAACGTTCAGACTGCAGTGGCTTTTTAAACCATATGAACAACGTGTGAAAGTGACTTTGAACGTTAAATGTTCTGGTCAGACATACAGCCTGATGCAGACAAAACCACATTTACACACAGATCAGGGTTACAAGTGAGGCTTATTTTACGTCTAGAGATTTAGGTTTACATGATGTGTTTAATTGCTGGTAAAATGCTGGTTCATCTGAGTTTTCTCAGCGCCTTCCCTCTAAACAATCTAACACATCTATATAATACCTATTTGAATAGTTTCAGAGCAAATTATCTTAATTTTCAAAATAGTAAACTCAGTTTTATTTCCATGACAATGATTTCCAAACCAATATATTGGATTTTGAATTAAGCATATTCCATTTCAGTCTTTAAAAGCATTTATTCAAGTTAAGCATTTTGGATTACATCTGAAAACTCAAATAAAACAATAAATTAGTTTTCTTATCACACAAAGTTCTACCCATTATGTGTATTTTAACAACTTTCAAATTTGAAAAAATACACATAAAATACCCAAAGTTACACACAAACAGGTTGAAACGAGTTACTATTCAGGCATTAAGCTACAAAGATGTTTTTAAATCATTTTCTATCCATAAACATAGATCTATAAAAGAAGATGTCTGATATTTAAACCCAAACCGACACACAACAGAGAGACCATGAAGGCCACATAGTTACTGGTTCTGGAAGTGTCCCAGTCTCATACCAGTGTCTTATTTTCCAACTGGACCAGTGTCTTATTTACTAACTGGACCAGTGTCTTATTTTCCAATTGTACCAGTGTCTTTTTTTCCAACTGGACCAGTGTCTTATTTACTAACTGGACCAGTGTCTTATTTTCCAATTGTACCAGTGTCTTTTTTTCCAAATGGACCACTGTCTTATTTTCCAATTGTACCAGTGTCTTTTTTTCCAAATGGACCAGTGTCTTATTTTCCAACTGGACCAGTGTCTTATTTACTAACTGGACCAGTGTCTTATTTTCCAACTGGACCAGTGTCTTATTTACTAACTGGACCAGTGTCTTATTTTTCAAATGGACCACTGTCTTATTTACTAACTGGACCAGTGTCTTATTTTTCAAATGGACCACTGTCTTATTTTCTAACTGGACCAGTGTCTTATTTTCCAACTGGACCAGTGTCTTATTTCCTAACTGGACCAGTGTCTTATTTTTCAAATGGACCAGTGTCTTATTTTCTAACTGGACCAGTGTCTTATTTTCTAACTGGACCAGTGTCTTATTTTTCAAATGGACCAGTGTCTTATACCCAGTGTCTTTTCTGGACCTGTCTTATTTAACTGGACCAGTGTCTTATTTTCCAACTGGACCACTGTCTTATTTTCCAACTGGACCAGTGTCTTATTTACTAACTGGACCAGTGTCTTATTTTCTAAATGGACCAGTGTCTTATTTTCTAACTGGACCAGTGTCTTATTTTCCAACTGGACCAGTGTCTTATTTTCCAACTGGACCAGTGTCTTATTTTCCAACTGGACCAGTGTCTTATTTTCTAACTGGACCAGTGTCTTATTTTCTAACTGGACCATTGTCTTATTTTCTAACTGGACCAGTGTCTTATTTTTCAAATGGACCACTGTCTTATTTTCTAACTGGACCAGTGTCTTATTTTCCAACTGGACCAGTGTCTTATTTTCCAACTGGACCACTGTCTTATTTTCTAACTGGACCAGTGTCTTATTTAGTAACTGGACCAGTGTCTTATTTTTCAAATGGACCAGTGTCTTATTTTCTAACTGGACCAGTGTCTTATTTTCCAACTGGACCAGTGTCTTATTTTCTAACTGGACCAGTGTCTTATTTTCTAACTGGACCAGTGTCTTATTTTCCAAATGGACCATTGTCCCAGTGTCTTATTTTCCAACTGGACCACTGTCTTATTTTCCAACTGGACCAGTGTCTTATTTTCCAACTGGACCACTGTCTTATTTTCCAACTGGACCAGTGTCTTATTTTCCAACTGGACCAGTGTCTTATTTTCTAACTGGACCACTGTCTTATTTTCCAACGGGACCAGTGTCTAATTTTCTAACTGGACCAGTGTGTTATTTTCCAAAGGGACCAGTGTCTTATTTTCCAATTGTACCAGTGTCTTTTTTTCCAAATGGACCAGTGTCTTATTTTCCAACTGGACCACTGTCTTATTTACTAACTGGACCAGTGTCTTATTTCCTAACTGGACCAGTGTCTTATTTTCCAACTGGACCAGTGTCTTATTTTCCAACTGGACCACTGTCTTATTTTCCAACTGGACCAGTGTCTTATTTTCCAACTGGACCAGTGTCTTATTTACCAACTGGACCACTGTCTTATTTTCCAAAGGGACCACTGTCTTATTTTCCAACTGGACCAGTGTCTTATTTACTAACTGGACCAGTGTGTTATTTTTCAAATGGACCATTGTCTTATTTTCTAACTGGACCAGTTTCTTATTTCCTAACTGGACCACTGTCTTATTTTCCAACTGGACCACTGTCTTATTTTCCTAACTGGACCAGTAACTTATTTTCCAACTGGACCAGTGTCTTATTTACTAACTGGACCAGTTTCTTATTTCCTAACTGGACCACTGTCTTATTTTCCAACGGGACCAGTGTCTAATTTTCTAACTGGACCACTGTCTTATTTTCCAACGGGACCAGTGTCTAATTTTCTAACTGGACCAGTGTGTTATTTTCCAAAGGGACCAGTGTGTTATTTTCCAAAGGGACCAGTGTCTTATTTTCCAACTGGACCACTGTCTTATTTTCCAACGGGACCAGTGTCTAATTTTCTAACTGGACCAGTGTGTTATTTTCCAAAGGGACCAGTGTGTTATTTTCCAAAGGGACCACTGTCTTATTTTCCAACTGGACCAGTGTCTTATTTCCTAACTGGACCACTGTCTTATTTTCCAACGGGACCAGTGTCTAATTTTCTAACTGGACCAGTTTCTTATTTCCTAACTGGACCACTGTCTTATTTTCCAACGGGACCAGTGTCTAATTTTCTAACTGGACCAGTGTCTTATTTTCTAACTGGATGAGTCTAACAGTCACTGAGACATACAGCTTTACTCTGACTAGAGCCAATAGCTGACTGGACCCAGTTCTATCAGGTCAATTTCGACCATCATTGTATCCTGGTTCTGATCATCCCTCTAGTTCTGGAACCACTGGTTCTGTTTTCTAAAATGGTTCTTGTTGGTATGAAGTGGAGCTACAGCTTGGTATCGGCCCAGAACCAGTGAGGTTCTGTTTACCTTCCTCTTGTGTTTGCAGTGAAGCCATGTTGGACCATAAAACTATTGGTTCTGGTTCTGGAGAACGTGGCCCACCTACCTTATCACTGTCTGCTGCCTCTGAGGTCCGGTTCTGCTCCAAGGTGGACGGATCTCCTGCAGAACAAACAACATGAGAGTCCTGATGGAAATGAAAGCGGGCCTGAAGGTTCTGCTCTCAGAATAAAGGTTCTGTTCAGCTCATCATGGTTTTGATTGACTGGGTCCAGGTACACTCCAGCAGAACCCAAACCGGGTTATTGTACCAACATCTCATTGGGTTCTCTGGTCATTCTGAGCAGCTGACTTTATGTCAGGACACCGACTCAGGTTCTGGTTCTGATCTGGGTGTGTGTAGTTGTACCTAGTGTCCACAGGGGGCAGTGTCTGAGGTAGTAGCGGACCTCCTTCTTCCTGACTCCCCACTCCTGCAGGAGGTCCAACAGCAGTAGGTCGTGGGGCAGAGCTCGCTCTGAGGAGACAGGAGGAGAACACACCATCAGGCCCGCTCAGACCCGGTTCTGATGGAGCTCAGTGAGGAAGCAGAGGTTCTGGTTCTGATCCAGCGGGCTGCAGCTCCAGATCCTGTTCACACTGGGATTATCCTGTCATATAACAGCCGATTAAAATCCATCTGCAGCTATGATGAGCAGATCTGGGTCAGCCGCCCAGCTGGAGGTTCTGGACCAGAACGGGTCCAGTCCTCACAAAGCTAGATAAGAGGCAACATGGATGGTAAAATAAAAGCTGAGATAAGGAAAATATTTACTAATCAATTAAATAATGTAACACAAAAACAAACTGAAATAAGAGTTAAAGTATAACAATAAATAATGAAATATTCAAAACCAGACAGAAATAAACACAATACAAATTAATATAACACAATTAAACAGTGAATGAATAAAAGGAGAAAAATACCTAAAAGCAACATTTATAAATGGTGGAAAAAGATTTATTAAAATGATTAAACTATGAATTCATTTGGAGAAAAATTGATTTATTGAAGATAAAAGTGGAAACTGTGAGACCGGCAGAAACCTGAGGAGTTAAGAAGATCCTGCTGAGGGACCGGTTCTAAACTTTGGTTCTGATATCCGGTTCTGATTTTCGGTTCTGATGGACTCACCGTGTCCGTTCCACACCTCGGCCAGGTGACACTCGGCCTCGCCCGCCTCCTTGCAGAACTCCACCACGTCGTTCACTCTGGTTGCCGGGGTAACGGGGACCTCAGTTAGCATCTGCTGGCTGTCGTTGAGGTAAACCGTCAGGATCACCTGTAACCATGGAAACGAAAGCTCAAGGCCGCGTCCGATTGGCCAATTGAAGCAACCAATCAGTCGTGTCCTCTGGCTGATTAACTGGAGGAGCAATAGAAAAAAGCCGCTCGAACGCTTTACACGAACCTTTAAGAAGAAATTCAAATTTTAAGACATTTAGTGAGGGTTTTTTATTTTTCCATTTGCATTTATGGTTGTGATATTTAGCCATAAGTATGACAGCAACACATAAGATGGAAAGTCCAGCCTCTCTATCACCATATTATATGAAACATCAAAACGCTGCGTCACACTTTTCTACTCGGCTAACCACCACAAACAGAGCGGTCACTATCACCATAGCAACCGCTGACTCAGCGGCTATTAGAAGGGCGGGACTTCCTGTAGACTGTCGCAGTCGACCCCTGTGATGTCACAGATGATGTCATGATGGGAGAACATAAACATGTTTGACCTCAGCTGGTAGCTCCTCCCCTTCCTGCCACACACACACACCTGTTTTGCTATCCTTGTGTGGACATTGTTCTGGCTTCCATTGTTATTAATATTCATAACCATAAAAGTTTAAGCAGAACAACTAATTGCAGTAGAATTTAAGTTTTGCTTTTGAGTTTTTTACAGCTTGGATTTTTATATCTTTCTAACTCAACTATAGGTTTTATGGACTTAAAATATTAGCCTCGAAGAACTTTGAATCCTGAGTTTTTTCTTGTGAAATTAGCTGTGACTGAAAAGTTTATGTTGTACAAAGTTTGTTTTTCACAATTCTCTACTCAGTTATAGGTTTGGAGAACTTAAAGAACAGAGTCTAAATACTGATTAATGGACTGAAGTTTCCAAGTTATACCGACCTCCAAACACTTTACACTCACAAAACTCTGAGTTAACTCACCTAAAATAATTCCCATATTTTACTGTGTAAATGTTGTTTTCAGTGTTTTACCGTAATGTTCAACTATTTATCCTCACAAGAAATTGCAAAACCATTTAGTGCAATTAAATAAGAGCAACATTAAGTGACACATTAGCTTTTGACTTTTTGTGCGCATTTCACCACCAAAGTATTTCTGTTGGATCAACTTTAAATGGTTGTAATGATTAAAATACCGATTAATCAAAAGATTGTGTTAAAGCTTATAACTCCTGTGGTTTGTTGGACTAACTTATTCAATTGTCTCAAATATAAAAACTACATTTTTTGTGTTTTATAAACTAAATATTTTGTCAGACCAAAAATGGAAGTTGGTTTGTTCTACAGGGTGCCAGAGTCGGTCCTCAATGACCGATCCGCTACATGTTTTACTTTGCTTCAGAATCCAATGACGGCTCATTAGCAGAACCTTTGCAGAACTTTGCCATAGGAGGAGGAACATTAGCTGGCAGGACAGCGCCCCCTAGAGGCCTGGAGCTGGACGCGCCTGCTGTAAACCTCAGCAGTAGTGTGGAGCGGGTCTGAAATGAACAAATATGAAGCGCTGTCTGCCACACGGCGAGTAAATGTTTGCACCAAATTAGTTTTTTGTATATTAATCCTGATTTCTAAGGATTTCTGTGACGCTCCTCTGCTGTCTGCGTGTGATTTACACCAGCGTACGCCAAACTTTAACGCCAACATAACGTAAGTTTCCTCATTCCGGACGTGAAAATCCTTCACCTGTTGGTGAAATTCAGCGTTTGAATCCAGAATAGGCTGTAAATAGTGAAGCAGCAGCGAGACGAAAGGTTTCAGAACATTTTTAAAATGTTCATTCTGTTCCTTTTTCTAATATTTTCTTAGATTCCTATTATTACTACAGATCAAGGTTTTATTTACCTTACATGTCTATAAGAGGAATCAAAGAAAATATTATGTTTCAGAACATTCTGACTGACAGAAGATGTAGCTTTAATTTACCTTTTAAATCCTCAGAGTTATTTAGGATTAAAAACTGTTTAGTTTCCTTTTATTTCATCTTTGTGATGGTAACTTCAGCAGCTGGTCGAGCTTTTAGCCAAAGTTACAGCGTCATAAATCAGACTTTTATTAATACGATTATTGCTATCAGTGCTGCTGAGCAGGGGCGTATCTAGGAGGTTAATTAGAGGGGCTAAAGGGGCCCAGGGGGGGTCTGGGGCTGTAGCACTAAAATAAAAGCAAAGATGTTCGTTTAGTGGGGACCCAATCTGAGCTGCTCACATTTTACAGTTTTTATCTGTTAAAATGACATTTAAAGTCGTTTTATTTTTAATAAGGTTTATGTGACAATATAATAAGAAATCACAAATAAAAACATTTTTAACAAAAGCTTTTTCACAAAAAAGTGGATGGACTGTTTAATTTGTTAACTTAGCTACATTATTGCTATGGACTGTTATTTAAATAAATACATTCTGTAAAATTAAAAAATTTGTTTTTTTCTTTTTTTAAATATATTTTTAAAATATTTCAACAACAACAAAAATCAGAACTGCCCAAAATGTTTTTCTTATTAACTATTTTTGAAGTTTTAACTCCTTTATGTTTGGCTCCAACATTATATAATGTAATAATGTGTTTTAGTTTATCTCTGTAAAAATCATGTAGAATTTCGGCCCGTAAATATTTTTCTTCTACCAGGAATCTGATTTGTAGTTTGGGACCCTGAATGTGGAGCGGGTTAAATTAAAGATAAACTAATTAAAGAAAAATTTACACACACACGTACAGGGCCCATATCTTCCCCCCCAGTGGGGCCCTTATTATAATCTGGCATTGCATTGTGGGAAATAAAACTGGTTGGCATGTTTTATCCATCCATACCTTAGTAGGGACCCTAACCACACACCCTGAGGAACCCCACAGGGGCCCAAATGAAAACCTGTTCCCTGTAATCAGGTTTGAGTCAGCTGAAGGTCAAAGTTCATCGTCCAGGTTACCAGCAGTCTATCAGTCTAGAGTTCAGCTAGGAACTACAGGAACCCTGATCTGGAGGACCCCCCCACCCCCGTCCTGAACCGTCTACCAGAGTTCTACCATTTGGACCTTTTCTCCTCTGTAACTCCTGAGCAGAAAGTCCAGAACCAAACCTACAGAACCTGCAGCTTCAATCGGACCCTGAAGATGTTTCTGTCTGTGTACCAGAGGGCAGACAGAAGAAGAACTCTGAGGACCACAAACGGTTCCTAGGAGTCCGTCTAGGAGGAACATTGTGATCAGAACAGTTCTGTCCGATTAATCTGGGTCTCCTAAACGCCTCGGCAGCCAAAACAAGAGCCTGGGGCTATTTTCATCCAGCCGCCATTTTCTAGCGGTAATAAAACCCTCAGACGTCCAACAGGAACCCCTCTAACTCACCCATGGTGGACTCGCTCCCCTTCTCCTGCAGCTCTGGACCTTCTTCTGTGGCTTCCGGAGGTTTTTGGCCAGAGAAAAGACTCGCTGCAACAACCGGCCCCAGCGGCGCCTCATCAGGAGAACACACACCCTGCAGTGTGTCGACGTGTGTGTGTGTGTGTGCAGCAGATACTAATATAAGGAGTGTGTCAGCGGGGGAGGACAGGGGAGTCATCTTTCAGAGCGGGGAGGATGATGATGATAAAACTGATATCTGGGTTTCTATAAAATGAGTTCGACAACATATTAACTGTCCCGCACTAATTTATTCATCATTTTAAAGGAATTCCCACTGGAAAAATGGCTAAAAGTTACGTTTTATCATGGTTGGATCTTAACAAGATTCCAGTAGAACAAAACAGAGACAAAACATTTCTTAATCTGCAGGTTATTAATAAACAATCCTTAAATGAAAACAGGATGTTTTACAGCTGATCAAAAGTTTAGGACCACAACCAGGGCCGGCCCAAAGCATTATGGGGCCTAAAGCAGATTCTGACTCAGTGGCGCCCCCTTTCTGTTAACACCACTACCAACAATAAAAGCTTTTCATAAAGATCTGATCTAATCTGGGAAAGTAGGCGGAGCTTATTTAACTTATTTATCAATCGGAGATAATTATTTATATTATAACCTCATACAAAATACAAAGGTTAAACTAAAGCATCAGACTGTAACCATGGTAACACAACAATCAAACAATGAATATTAAAAACGGATTCAAAAATTTATTTTAATTAGAATTTTTAAATGTAATTAAAAAACATTCTAAATCAAAACAGTACAGTATATACATTTTATTCCTTAATTGTATTGGATTTTTAAAAAAAAGTTATCTTTTTTAAAATAAAAATAGAATTTTAATTTAATAAAATCAATTAGTTACAAAGAAACTTGCTTGGTTAGCACAAAAAAATGCCAACAATTTAAAAAAAAATAAGCTACACTTAAAAACAAAATTAAAATAAGTAATATTAAGATTTCTTTAGTCTCCATTTAATTTCATCTTAGTTCGCTTCTACCTTGGGCCGGCTCTGACAACATACCTTTAAGAGGTTCAGCACCATGTTGTTTTTAAGAGTGCTTAACAAATAAATAAGTAATAAGTACTAAGTATTACTACTATTGAGTAAAATTTCAGCATGTAACTTTACTGAATGAGGAATAAGTTTGTTTCACCCTAAAATGTACCAGACAAAGAAAGTTTTGAAGGTAGATGTGTTGTTTGTACACAGCTTCATCATTTTATGATTATTTTTTTATCTGCTCGCCTGGTCAGGTGGGGTACTTTACGCGTACGGTCTAACATATTATGTACGTAAGTAAAATATAGGGAAAGTTTTTATTAAATTCAAATATCTTATCCTACAATTATGTCATTTATTTCTTTTAATTTATATTTCCTTTATATTTCTTTTCCTATTACATCATTTTCAACAATAAATTATATGTTATGATCTCAAAACAAGTACTCCACTGTTAAATACTTGAGTACCCTTTTTAAAAATATGTAAAGTAGTGTAACTTTAACCTCAGTCCAACTTTTGGCTACGCTACCATCTCTGACTAAGCTAAGCTAGTTTTATAATATCTTAGCTTAGCATCTTTTTTAAATGACTGAATCTCATCTCTGCTTAGCTGGCCTTAGTTTAAAATCACTAAACAGTTCATCTGTAAGCTTTATTCTGATGGGACATCTTGATTTTATCTCTGCTAACATTTTATAACCATCTTTATGTTAGGTTAGGTTAACAAGCTCAGCCCAGGTATCTGCATCAACGTTAAACTGTAACACCTGTAAGCAGCCAATGATCAGCTTTTCTACTGATAATCTATGACATTAATAGTTTTTGTTACTGACCCTCTGGAACTATAACTAAATGTGAATCTGGATTTTTTTTTCCTCTGATATTAAAAAGCTGAGGTTTCCGTCTGTCAGCTCAGCTACTGTCCAGTTTCCTAATCTGCTGTCATGTCCAAACAAACAAATCTAAAACTGTGACTGAATTGATTTGATTAAATGTAAAGGAACCCCCCACCCCCGCCCGTTTCTCGTCTTTCAGTCTTGGCTTTTACAGAAAACTATGAACGGAAGGAAGAAAGCCTCCAGGCAGCGGTGTTCTCCACGGCTGCTGTTTCCTGTGACTCTCTAAATGTGACCACCAGCTTATTGTTCAGGAGCAAAGCTGCAGAGCAGAGATTAGAGAGGATGCACTGATATCTACACAGAAAGTACTGAATCCGTTCTGCTGGAGCGAGATCATGGTTTATCTACGGATATCTGACTCAGAGACACAGCTGCTCTCATAAATGTCCCCCACACTAATGAAGAGTTTCCTTCCTAAACTCCAGTTCAGCATTCCACTCATAGCAGGACATCCAGGGGAAATCATTTCACCATAAAAGCTTACAGATCAGCTCCAGCTTCATCTGGAAATAAAATCTTACTGTAGGAACCTTCTGGGTTTGGGCTGGGCCTAACATTCCTATCATATGATATAGGATCAAACATGGAGTTATGAAACTTTTAATGAGTAATAATGATTCTGGATGCTCCGTTAGTAGACGTGATCTGGTCCCAAACAAAACTGCAGTTGTTGTGCTCAGACTGAAACAGTGTTCATGTAAATCCCAGCAAAAACGTCAGGAAGCCATGATGTCATACAGCTCTAAGTCCTTCTGACCAATAATCAGACGGCAGGGCCAGAATTACCTGCAGAAACACACCTAAAAAACAGGCGACGCAGCAAAACAACACTTTAAAAACATGCTGTCATCGTTAGCCGCTGTTGTTAGCTTCACAATGAATCAGTGAGACCAAATCCAGATATTACATCATTCCTTCCACACATGAACCCTGACAGACACTAAAACAAAAACCTTCACAGGAGCAGCATTAGCCTGTTAGCATTAGCCCGTTAGCATTAGCCTGTTAGCATTAGCCCGTTAGCACACAGATAGCAGCCCGTTCTGTTTAAAGTATAAATAATGAGGGAACTTCATAAACATGGAAATGGTTTGATGAGCAAAGAGAAAATCAACTTAAAGCCAGTTAGATGCAGACTGCAGTGGTTGCTATGGGAACTCATACTGGGATGGCGCCATGTTATCATGTTATACCCTGCATTAGGCACAAAGGGGTTACGGTTAGATTCCCTAACATATGGGAGACTGTCCCTGCCAAAACTGACAGTAAATAAATTAATGAATACATTGGTAAATACATCAGAAAATAAATTAATATGGAAATTAAAACATATATTTATAATTTTTTGCCTTTTTTTTTTACAAATGTATTTCCTCACATTTATTTATTCATACATTATTAATTTATTGTTATTGATGACTGGGGTGGTCCTCCAAAGTAACAGTAAATTGGAGATTTTCGGGTTGCTTCAGCAGAATCCTGTAATTCTAATGTAAATCTAGAGCAAATGAAAGCTTCCCAGTTAGAGAGGATAAACGTGTAATTGTGGGTGTGGAGCAGAGCAGACTGCTGCCCCTTAAAGCCTCCATGGTGACGCTGTTCATTTCTAAAATTAAAACAGATGATTGACCAGGGCTGAACCCAGACAGTAGGACCTACTGCTACTGGCCCACTAAGTCATCTTTAAGTCAACATTATCTCAAACTGATGAATATGTGATCAGCAGTGAACTCCAGACACAACAAACTATTTTAATAAACGCTCCTCCTTTGCTTGAATGTCCCACAGATCAGCAACACTTAAAGTTACAGTTAAACGTAATCGTGATGTTCTGACCGGGTCCTCAGACATTTCCTTCACAAGCAGCAAATGTTTCAAATAGATCTCTGGTTTTTTACACTCCCAGTCGGCCCGGTCCTTGTGTCGGATAAAAAAAGCCTTTACAGCTGAATATATCAGAAGAAATTTGTTTCCAGCCTTAATAAACTATTTTTGTCAAGTCTTTTGTAAATACATAAAAAATCCATCACAATAACCTGATATTTGTGCAGCTTGCTAACAGATAATCATTAGTATGAATAATACTGACTAAAAATACACAGAATTACTGTAAGAAATAATGATTTTTAGCTTCTTAAAAGAGTTGAATATTGACACAGAAAGATTATTATTATCATAATTGTAGATATTAGACAGTTTAGTCAACCCGCTTCAGAAAAGGCGATTAATTCACGCCGGCTTATAAGCTAAGATAAACGGTATAAAATAAAATAAGCTACACTAAAACAACATAAAACAGGCTAAGCAACAGTAAAATAATCCAAAACAAGTTCAGCAAAACTAACTAAAATATACTAAACTAAATTAAAAGAAACTAAGAGAAGCTAAAATAATCCAAAACCGGCCAAATGCTAAACTAAAATGAGCTAAAATGAAAATAAACTGAGAACACATACAATAATCCAAAACAAGATAAACTATGCTAGTCTAAACTAAAACTAACCAACTAAAATATGCTAATCTAAAATAAACTATAACAATCTAAGAGAAGATACGCCATGCTTATCGAAGCAAAGCCAAGATAAAATAAGATAAACTAAACTAGTAGAAGATATGATAAAATGATGTAAGGAAAGTTTAACTAACTAAATTAAACTAGAAACTGGTTTAAAAGAAATCCAGATTAGATAATGAGATAAAACAGGAAAACAGGACCTGATTTTATCCATATATTCTTTAATATCAGCTTCCTTCATAAATGAGTAAAAGTAAGATGGAGTTTATCAGGAGCTAACATGCTAACATGCTACACAGTGTTCTGGTACTGCTCTGTCCCTGGGGCGGGTCAGAACCAGCGCTCACCCCCCCCCCATACGCGTTGACCTTTGACCTGTTAAAGTGGGTTCAGGTGTTCTGGGTTTCCTGCTGGTATTTTGACAGAACCGGTAGAACCGGGTCAGGTTTGGACCCACCACTTCTTCTTCACAGCGTTATTTTTTAATCTAATTACTTTTCCCACCGTTACAGCGCCGTTACCGTTACCTGAGACGTCGTCACGCTTTCTGACAGCTGCAGGCAGAGAACAGGTGTCTGCAGGTGATGACGTCATTACAAACACGATGCTGATTGGCTGGCTGGGCGGATACCTACTGTAAAACCGCGGTGAAGTTAGTTTTAAGTTGGATGTTTCATTAAAGCGCAGAGACTCCCTCCTACGTCTCACTGAGAACCGGATACATCGCCGGGTTTCTATAAAGCGCCATACATCCCAGAAAATAAGTCAATACCTGTGAGTCCTACTAACAGATTAACCCTAAAATGTTGATCAATGCTCCATCTAACCTATCAGAAGCTTGTGAAGCAGTGACATCATCAGCGGCGCTGATTGGCTGGAGGAATGTTGCGGTGAGTAAACGTGTGATAAAATGTTTCTGATTGGTTTCCTGGCAGACTGAGGGAGAAAACAGACGGTTGTCGGTTAAAATCCCGACGGGTTCTTATATATTCGGACCAGTCCATCTAGTTCCGACCCGGCCGCCATGTTCTGATGCTCATCCAACTGCCGGCTTGTAATTGGCTGAAGTGAACGAAGCGTCCAATCAGATCTGACCCTGTAGATTATTAGGATCACAGACGTTTATAAAGTGTAGACCCCTCATTGGCCGCTCTGAGGGCGGCCATCTTGGACAGGTGTTCCTCTCCACAGACAAAATAAAACAGCAGCAGCTGTAGCTACAAGACGCCTGAGTATTCTGGGATGGATTCTTGTTCTAACCAACAGACTAAGGAACATTTTGATTGTTTGAATTCTGTAAATATATTATTACTCTGTGTTTTAATCCTGCTAGCTAGCTAATGTTAGCTACATGTTTAGTGCCAGTGTTCCCCAGCTGTGTAAATTAACTGAGACTTTATCGTTTAGAACAAAACACTGCCTTAGATTACGACAGACAGAGGAAAACTACTGTAGAAATAAAACTAATATTACTGGTAAAAGAAATTTATCATATCTCATAACCACCCTAAGAAATCTGAAGGAAGAAGTAATGAGGAAAATATAAGATAGGAAGGATTAACCGTATTAATAAAAGGTTTTTGTTCCCGTTTTCTTTCTGAAGGTTTCCCAAAGAAGATGTAATAAGGAAGTAGGAAGTCATTAAGTCAGTTACACAGATTACACTGTGGAGCAGGGCACACTGATCCAAGATGGCCGCCCCACAACGTACGATGCGTCGTCTACTTTGGTCTGATTAGGATTTTTATTCTGGCTCAGTTTGATCCTTTATTAGTTCAGTCCCATCATGTTCTGGTTCTGATCCAGTTTCCTGGTTTATAACCTGTAGCGCCCCCTCCAGGCTGTGTCGCCCTGGGCAGTGTGCCACACTGAGGGTCCAGAACCCAGACAGAACCAGAACCCCTGTGACCCAGTCAGGTCAGCAGTGATAAAAGTTAGTAAACCCTCACATGTCCGGCAGGAACAGAACCAGTTCTGGTTCTGGTCATACTCCTACCGGACCGGTCGGTTCGGGTCCAGCAGCAGCGCTTCTACCGGTCCGGTCGGTTCTGGTCCAGCAGCAGCGCTTCTACCGGACCGGTCGGTTCTGGTCCAGCAGCAGCGCTTCTACCGGTCCGGTCGGTTCGGGTCCAGCAGCAGCGTTTCTACCGGACCGGTCGGTTCTGGTCCAGTAGCAGCGCTTCTACCGGACCGGTCAGTTCGGGTCCAGCAGCAGCGTTTCTACCGGACCGGTCGGTTCTGGTCCAGCAGCAGCGTTTCTACCGGACCGGTCGGTTCGGGTCCAGCAGCAGCGTTTCTACCGGTCCGGTCGGTTCGGGTCCAGCAGCAGCGCTTCTACCGGTCCGGTCAGTTCGGGTCCAGCAGCAGCGTTTCTACCGGACCGGTCGGTTCTGGTCCAGCAGCAGCGTTTCTACCGGACCGGTCGGTTCTGGTCCAGTAGCAGCGCTTCTACTCGGTTCCGCCAGCAGAAACTTACCGGTAACATTCCTGCTGCTGACTCCAGAACCTCCGCGGTAGAAAACTTTCTCTGTTTCTCCTCGAACCGAACCAGATATCCGAACCTCCTGACCCGCCTCCCTCTCCGTCCTCCGGAACCAGCTGAACAAACTCCGCTGAACGGCCGAAGCGGTCCAGCTCCCGGGTTCGGCTCAACGACCTTCTGGACCGAACCGGGTCAGAGCCCTGACCGCTACTCCTCCCGATGATGAGCCTACAGAACCCGGGTTCCCACAACCTGTGGATGATTGGAGGGTGTGATGAAGAGCGCCACCTGGCGGCGGAGTCAGCAGCTGCAGCTATGACCCAGAACCGGTTCCGAGTTCCTTGTTTAAGGCTGGAGGAGGTCCGGTCCACATGGAGGGAAGTTCTAGCAGGGAGACGGAAAGTTGGGTGGAAGGAAAAAGTGTTGATTCAGCTGCAGGGGATATTCTGGGCTTTGGAGACGACCAAGGTGTGGACAAAGCAGAGACACCTGGACGCCTGGACCGGAGACGTTTGTCTCACCTGGTTCAGAAACGTTCGTCCCACCTGGACCAGAGACGTTTGTCCCACCTGGACCAGAGACGTTTGTCCCGACTGGACCAGAGACGTTTGTCCCACCTGGTCCAGAAACGTTCGTCCCGACTGGACCAGAGACGTTCGTCCCGACTGGTCCAGAGACGTTTGTCCCACCTGGACCAGAGACGTTTGTCCCACCTGGTCCAGAGACGTTCGTCCCGACTGGACCAGAGACGTTCGTCTCACCTGGTCCAGAGACGTTCGTCCCACCTGGACCAGAGACGTTTGTCCCACCTGGTCCAGAGACGTTTGTCCCGACTGGTCCAGAGACGTTCGTCCCGACTGGACCAGAGACGTTCGTCTCACCTGGACCAGAGACGTATGTCCCACCTGGTCCAGAGACGTTTGTCCCGACTGGACCAGAGACGTTCGTCCCGACTGGACCAGAGACGTTCGTCTCACCTGGACCAGAGACGTATGTCCCACCTGGTTCAGAGACGTTCGTCCCGACTGGTCCAGAGACGTTTGTCTCACCTGGTCCAGAGACGTTCGTCCCGACTGGACCAGAGACGTTCGTCTCACCTGGACCAGAGACGTTTGTCCCACCTGGTCCAGAGACGTTCGTCCCACCTGGTCCAGAGACGTTTGTCCCACCTGGTCCAGAGACGTTCGTCCCGACTGGACCAGAGACGTTCGTCCCGACTGGTCCAGAGACGTTCGTCTCACCTGGACCAGAGACGTTTGTCCCACCTGGTTCAGAGACGTTCGTCCCGACTGGTCCAGAGACGTTTGTCTCACCTGGTCCAGAGACGTTTCGTCCCGACTGGACCAGAGACGTTCGTCTCACCTGGACCAGAGACGTTTGTCCCACCTGGACCAGAGACGTTCGTCCCACCTGGTCCAGAGACGTTTGTCCCACCTGGTCCAGAGACGTTTGTCCCGACTGGACCAGAGACGTTCGTCCCACCTGGACCAGAGACGTTTGTCCCACCTGGTCCAGAGACGTTCGTCCCACCTGGACCAGAGACGTTTGTCCCACCTGGTCCAGAGACGTTTGTCCCACCTGGTCCAGAGACGTTCGTCCCACCTGGACCAGAGACGTTTGTCCCACCTGGTCCAGAGACGTTCGTCCCGACTGGACCAGAGACGTTTGTCCCAACTGGACCAGAGACGTTCGTCCCGACTGGTCCAGAGACGTTCGTCCCGACTGGTCCAGAGACGTTCGTCCCGACTGGACCAGAGACGTTCGTCTCACCTGGACCAGAGACGTTTGTCCCACCTGGTTCAGAAACGTTCGTCCCACTTGGACCAGAGACGTTTGTCCCACCTGGTCCAGAGACGTTCGTCCCACCTGGTCCAGAGACGTTCGTCCCGACTGGACCAGAGACGTTCGTCTCACCTTGACCAGAGACGTTTGTCCCACCTGGTTCAGAAACGTTCGTCCCGACTGGTCCAGAGACGTTTGTCCCACCTGGTTCAGAGACATTCGTCCCGACTGGTCCAGAGACGTTTGTCCCGACTGGACCAGAGACGTTCATCTCACCTGGTCCAGAGACGTTTGTCCCACCTGGTCCAGAGACGTTCGTCCCGACTGGACCAGAGACGTTCGTCCCGACTGGACCAGAGACGTTCATCTCACCTGGTCCAGAGACGTTCGTCCCACCTGGACCAGAGACGTTTGTCCCACCTGGTTCAGAGACGTTCGTCCCGACTGGACCAGAGACGTTCGTCCCGACTGGTCCAGAGACGTTCGTCTCACCTGGACCAGAGACGTTTGTCCCACCTGGTCCAGAGACGTTCGTCCCGACTGGACCAGAGACGTTCGTCCCGACTGGACCAGAGACGTTCGTCTCACCTGGTCCAGAGACGTTCGTCCCACCTGGACCAGAGACGTTTGTCCCACCTGGTCCAGAGACGTTTGTCCCACCTGGTTCAGAGACGTTCGTCCCGACTGGTCCAGAGACGTTTGTCTCACCTGGTCCAGAGACGTTCGTCCCGACTGGACCAGAGACGTTCGTCTCACCTGGACCAGAGACGTTTGTCCCACCTGGTCAGAACGTTTGTCCCACCTGTTCAGAGACGTTCGTCGACTGGACCAGAGACGTTCGCTCACCTGTCCAGAGACGTTCGTCCCGACTGGTCCAGAGACGTTCGTCCCGACTGGTCCAGAGACGTTCGTCTCACCTGGTCCAGAGACGTTTGTCCCACCTGGTTCAGAGACGTTCGTCCCGACTGGTCCAGAGACGTTTGTCCCACCTGGTCCAGAGACGTTCGTCCCACCTGGTCCAGAGACGTTCGTCCCGACTGGTCCAGAGACGTTTGTCTCACCTGGTCCAGAGACGTTTGTCCCACCTGGTCCAGAGACGTTCGTCCCGACTGGACCAGAGACGTTCGTCCCGACTGGACCAGAGACGTTTGTCTCACCTGGTCCAGAGACGTTCGTCCCACCTGGTCCAGAGACGTTTGTCCCACCTGGTTCAGAGACGTTCGTCCCGACTGGACCAGAGACGTTCGTCCCGACTGGTCCAGAGACGTTCGTCTCACCTGGACCAGAGACGTATGTCCCACCTGGTCCAGAGACATTCGTCCGGACTGGACCAGAGACGTTCGTCCCGACTGGACCAGAGACGTTCATCTCACCTGGTCCAGAGACGTTCGTCCCACCTGGTCCAGAGACGTTTGTCCCACCTGGTTCAGAGACGTTCGTCCCGACTGGTCCAGAGACGTTGTAGACCTGTATTGTATCAGAAGACTGGGAGGAGGGTTGGACCGGTCCAGAACCAGAGCCGAGCTACTGCAGGTCCAGTAGAACTTCCCCAGATGATCCCAGCTGCTGCTAGAACCTGGGACCAGAACCAGATGAGGTTCTAACAGCAGCTGGGATCATCAACCCGGCTCTGGTTCTGAGAGGAGCAGGACAGCAGCGCCCTCTAGTGTCCACAGGGACAAGCAGCATCCAGAGGGTTCTGAGCCTGGTTCTGGTCCGTTACGTCTGCAGAGGACACATTAACAGAACCAGTCAGAACCACAGGAGGAAACCAATGACCCGGGTTCTGATGGTTGTCGGGTCAACCAGCACCTGCTCATCCTGAGGTACCATCAGAACCGGGCCCAGCTTGGAGGACCCGCTCCTTTCTCCAGAACCGGGTCGATTCAGGACTGCTGGAGGCTTTCAGAGCAGAACCCAGGTTCTGAAGGTTCTACGGGTCGCCATAGCTACCGGTGACGGAGCAGCTGATTGGTTGTATTGTTGTGACCCAGTTCTGAAGGTTCTAGTTGTTCTGGAGGATGAAGTAAAGAATCAGAAGCAGAACGGGTTTAGCATGAAGAACTTTAATCATTCAACATTTTAACTGGATCAGAACCAGAGAAACAACCAGAGGTCAAAGGTCATGAGGAGCAACAGGGAGAACAACCAACTGTGGCCCGACGGATCAGAACCGTTGCTGAACACAGAACCAGCAGGCCTCCACATGTCCCCGGTACCAGAACCGGGTCGAGCAGAACACACTGGCTTCTACTGAGCTTTCACTGGAAGACGCTGGGAACGCTGGGGTTCTGTTGGGGTTCTGGTGAGGTTCTGTTGGGGTTCTGTTGGGGTTCTGTTGGGGCTCTGTTGGGGTTCTGTTGGGGTTCTGTTGGGGTTCTGTTGGGGCTCTGTTGAGGTTCTGTTGGGGTTCTGTTGGGGCTCTGTTTGGGTTCTGTTGAGGTTCTGTTGGGGTTCTGGTGAGGTTCTGTTGGGGTTCTGGTGAGGTTCTGGTGGGGCTCTGTTGGGGTTCTGGTGAGGTTCTGTTGGGGTTCTGTTGGACCCTACTGGAGACAGCAGCTCTGTCCGTTGGCGTCCTTGGAGCGCAGGCAGAGTTTGGGTCGGTACCGCTCCAGGTACTGCAGCTGTTTGGCGTTCAGAGCGCCGCGACGCTTCCTGGAGACAAGAAGAAAACGGGTCAGACGGGTCGGTACAGCAGAACCAGAACCAAGATCAGAACCTTACTGTCTGATGAGATGGACCGCATCTTCATACTCCATCCCACACTCGATCAGCGCCAGCGCCACCAGAACGGGAGCCCTGAGGAGACACCACAACCATCAGAACCACCAGAACCATCAATCAGAACCATCAGAACCATCCCCAGCCTGACTGTAGGCTACAGTCCACTTTTGTTGGACCTGGACCGGTCAGTAACCCAGAACCAGCTGGAGGTTCTGTGGGTTCTGGGTTATTGAGTGGTTCTGTAGGGTGGTGTGGAACATGAAGCGGGTTCTACTGACCGACCCAGTCCGGCCACGCAGTGGACCGCCACGCAGCTTCCCGGCTCCTCCCTGAACTTCACCTGCAGCAGGTTCAGCCAATCGTCCACCACCTGCTCCGGAGGGGCGGAGCCATCATCAAACGGCCAATCCTGTGGAGAGGAAACGGATCAGGGTGGGAGGCGACTTCCCGGTTCTGAACGAAGGTGAGCGGGTCGACCCGGATCTCACCAGAACCTGGATCCCCTCCTGTTCCAGCGGAGCTTTGTCATATGTGGAGGAGCAGACCCGGACCAGCGTGTTCACGCCGAACGCCTTCAGGTCCTACAGAGGAGCACAGTTTGCATCAGGTTCTGGTTCTGGTTCTGGAGACAACAGCTTCACATCCTGACGGTCCAGAACCTAAAGGATCCATGTGCTGGAGGCTTCAGAACCAAGAGAACCTGGAAGAAACCTGAAACCTGCATGTTCTGGATCCTGTAGAATCCGAAACCTACAGGTTCTGGATCTGGATCCTGTACGCTCTGGATCCTACAGGTTCTGGATCCTACAGGTTCTGGGTCTGCAGATTCTGGATCCTGCAGGTACTGGTTCCTACAGGTTCTGGATCCTACAGGTCCTGGATCCTGCAGGTTCCGGTTCCGGATCCTACAGGTACTGGATCCTGCAGGTACTGGTTCCTACAGGTTCTGGATCCTGATGGTTCCGGTTCCTACAGGTTCTGGTTCTGGATCCTGTACGTTCTGGATCCTGCAGGTTCCGGTTCTGGATCCTACAGGTTCTGGATCCTACAGGTTCTGGGTCTGCAGGTTCCGGTTCTGGATCCTACAGGTTCCGGTTCCTACAGGTTCTGGATCCTACAGGTTCTGGATCCTACAGGTTCTGGATCCTACAGGTTCTGGATCCTACAGGTTCCGGTTCCTACAGGTTCTGGATCCTACAGGTTCTGGATCCTACAGGTTCTGGGTCTGCAGGTTCTGGATACTGCAGGTTCCGGTTCTGGATCCTACAGGTTCCGGTTCCTACAGGTTCTGGATCCTACAGGTTCTGGATCCTACAGGTTCCGGTTCCTACAGGTTCTGGGTCTGCAGGTTCCGGTTCTGGATCCTACAGGTTCCGGTTCCTACAGGTTCTGGATCCTACAGGTTCTGGATCCTACAGGTTCTGGATCCTACAGGTTCTGGATCCTTCAGGTTCCGGTTCCTACAGGTTCTGGTTCTGGATCCTGTACGTTCTGGATCCTGCAGGTTCCGGTTCTGGATCCTGTACGTTCTGGATCCTGCAGGTTTTCCGTTCTGGATCCTACAGGTTCTGGATCCTACAGGTTCTGGGTCTGCAGGTTCTGGATACTGCAGGTTCCGGTTCCTACAGGTTCTGGATCCTACAGGTTCCGGTTCCTACAGGTTCTGGATCCTACAGGTTCGTGTTACAGGTTCTGATCCTACAGGTTCTGGATCCTACAGGCGTCTGGATCGTGCTCCTTCCGGTTCCTACAGGTTCCGGTTCCTACAGGTTCTGGATCCTACAGGTTCCGGTTCCTACAGGTTCTGGATCCTACAGGTTCCGGATCCTACAGGTTCCGGATCCTACAGGTTCCGGATCCTACAGGTTCCGGTTCCTACAGGTTCCGGATCCTACAGGTTCCGGATCCTACAGGTTCTGGATCCTACAGGTTCCGGATCCTGCAGGTACTGGATCCTACAGGTTCCGGATCCTACAGGTTCTGGATCCTTCAGGTTCCGGTTCCTACAGGTTCTGGTTCTGGATCCTGTACGTTCTGGATCCTGCAGGTTCCGGTTCTGGATCCTGTACGTTCTGGATCCTGCAGGTTCCGGTTCTGGATCCTACAGGTTCTGGATCCTACAGGTTCTGGGTCTGCAGGTTCTGGATACTGCAGGTTCCGGTTCTGGATCCTACAGGTTCCGGTTCCTACAGGTTCTGGATCCTACAGGTTCCGGTTCCTACAGGTTCCGGTTCCTACAGGTTCTAGATCCTACAGGTTCTGGATCCTACAGGTTCCGGTTCCTACAGGTTCTGGTTCCGGTCCAGGCCGTGGTTCCTACCTCGATGAACTTCCCCAGCTGGGCGTTGGTGGGGTTGTGCGTGATGAGGAACCTCAGACAGTCGTAGGAGATCTCCACCGGCGCCGGGCGGTTCATCTTCAGGACAAACTGGGCCAGAACCAGCGGCTCTAGGTCAACGGGGGTCAAAGGTCGTTGACAATCAGAGACAGTTGGCTGGACGGAGCGGACCTTGTCGGAGCAGAACGTCCTCTCCTCCCAGGACAGGTCAAAGGTCACAGGCTACTCTTCATACGGTGAACAGGATGGCAGATGGAACCTGAACGCACCACACAGTCAGTAAACCCCCATCACCATCAGACACCTGCTGCACCTGCAGACACTGACCTGTAGGTGGCAGTGATGACCGCTCTTCCTCCTCCTCTTCACTTGTCCACAATGAGCAGCAGGTGCTGAGCTTGGCAGAACTCTCCTCCCAGCCTCGCTATCGCCATGCAGCCTAAAGGAGAGTAGAGGTCAGAGGGCGCAGAGGTCAGAGGGCGCAGGCGCCGCAGACACTCACCGTGATGACAGCTGAGGAGGTCAGAGGTCATTGAGCGGACACAGGAGAATGTGACGGCTCCCGGATGTAGACACAGCATTGATAATGATTGTTCTGGTTGACTCAACCCGCAGGCCCGGAGCTGACCTGCTAGACAGAACCAGGAGGGTTAGAGGAGACAACAATATGGCCGACAGGAAGACGACAATAAGGCCGACGGGAAGACGACAGGAAGACGACAATATGGCGGACAGGAAGATGACAGGAAGACGACAATATGGCCGACAGGAAGACGACAGGAAGACAACAGGAAGATGACAGGAAGACGACAATATGGCCGACAGGAAGACGACAATATGGCCGACAGGAAGAAAACGATATGGCCGACAGGAAGACGACAGGAAGACAACAGGAAGACGACAATATGGCCGACAGGAAGACGACAGGAAGACAACAGGAAGACGACAATATGGCCGACAGGAAGACGACAATATGGCCGACAGGAAGACAGCGATATGGCCGACAGGAAGAATACGATATGGCCGACAGGAAGACGACAATATGGCCGACAGGAAGACGACAATATGGCCGACAGGAAGAAAACGATATGGCCGACAGGAAGACGACAATATGGCCGACAGGAAGACGACAATATGGCCGACAGGAAGACGACAATATGGCCGACAGGAAGACGACAATATGGCCGACAGGAAGACGACAATATGGCCGACAGGAAGAAAACGATATGGCCGACAGGAAGACGACAATATGGCCAACAGCCTCCTTATTTGGATATTTGAACTGGAAACAAATTTGGTTAAGTGCAGGAAGATTCTGTTTAACAAATAAAGTTAAAGAAGTTACTTTTAAAATTTTACACAATGTGTACCCAGTTAAAAAGACATTGGAAAGATTTCATCTTGATATTGACTACTCGTGTACGTTTTGTGAGCAACATACCGAAACAATCTGTCATTTATTTTACCACTGTATGTACACAAGAATATTTTGGTCGGATGTACAACGTTTCATTCAAATGAAAACTGGACAAGCAGTACAACTCGCTGAGAAAGATGTTCTACTTTGCTTCGATCAAAAAGACATGGACAAAGACTTTATTTATCTCACTCAGCTTCTACTCCTCCTGGGAAAATTCCATATCCATAAATCACGATGGACAAACTCAAAACCAAATATAAACCACTTTTGCCATGAACTTGCAGAATACAGCTTCATGATTAAAGATCTTGAAAATCATAAAGCAGTTAAAACCAATTTTGTTCTTGACAAACTGAAAGTTAACCTACAAATTTGAAGTTAATTTGTAAATTTTATCCACTTGTTTGCGTATATAATGTAATGTGCCCTTTGTCTTTTTTTTTGCTATATTTCCTCCTAATCTTCATTCACTTTTTTTATACATATATATACATTGTTAAAATATGTTTACTCCTGGCTTTCTCATGTTCTGTTTATGTCTGTACATTTATAACAGCATGCAAAATAAAAAAGTTCAATAAAAAAAAAATAATAATAAAAAAAAATATGGCCGACAGGAAGACGACAGGAAGACGACAGTATGGCCGACAGGAAGACGACAATATGGCCGACAGGATCGTGGTTGGCTAGGCAACGTCACTACAGAGGGACGCTCTGATTGGTTGCCGTGCTGCACTAAGAGCGTTAAGACCGTCAAAAGTTCAACTAGCTTAACTTCTGGGTTGCTAGCGTTATGAGCTTTGAAGCTTGAAACGCAGGAAAAGCAGGATAAGTTGACGCAGCCAAAGCTCACAAAGCACCGCAGAGACGTAGACGCTCCTCCAACCGTAGATTTAACATTTAATCTAGACGCTGCTGACGCTGATAAAACCTTCGGTCTGAACGCAGCATTAGTGCTAATTGTTTAGGCAGTTTTTATGTGTTTCCTTATTCTGTATTTATTTAATTTTAACTGCAAACTGTGATCCAGGGTTATATTGACTGTGTTTTTATATATATACATTGGCAATATATTAATTAAACTTTGGAATAAATAAATAAATAAAATAAGGCTGACAGGTAGATGATAATTTCTTTGTTCTCCAAGCCTCTGTCATGATTACCGCACCGTCGGTTCTTCTTTATTAAAATGGGAACTTCAAAGGTCTTCAGTCAGAAGCCTCAACAGAGTCGTGGCTACACTGACTGCTACAGGAGATCCTTCCTGACCACAACCATTCATCTCCCTTTGGTAGAACTAACGTTTGGTTTTTATTTATGATTTCATACTTCCCCTCCTACTCCACCGTATTCCACTTCAGCTCTGCTGGGACTTTACATGAAAAATAAGTAAAGAAATCAACAATATCTTAGATTTTGTCTTTTAAGTGTTCAAAACGTCACTGTATGGAAGCTTATTGCATTCGCTTGAAAAAAAATAAGAAGCTCTGTTTTTCTCAATTAATGAGATAAGTTTTAAAAAATAAATACTACCTGTTTTCCTGACTGGACAAGAAGAACTTCGCTTTTACTTTGTGTTGGAATTGTGAAACAATAAAATACTTCTGTTTCTAAAATATGTAAATAATAGGCCTATGAATTAGTCGATTTTGCACAGACACCTGAGGATTTTGCTCTTGTTCAGGTTTAGGTTACTGCCATATTTTCTGCCCCCACAGTTTATTTTGTTAATTCAGAAAAACAGAGCGGTATTTATTTTTATTTTTTAAACTTAAATCATTAATTCAGAAAAACAGAGCAGTATTTATTTTTATTTTTTAAACTTAAATCATTAATTCAGAAAAACAGAGCAGTATTTATTTTTATTTTTTAAACTTAAATCATTAATTCAGAAAAACAGAGCAGTATTTATTTTTATTTTTTAAACTTACCTCATTGATTCAGAAAAACAGAGCGGTATTTATTTTTATTTTTTAAACTTATCTCATTGATTCAGAAAAACAGAGCAATATTTATTTTTATTTTTTAAACTTAAATCATTAATTCAGAAAAACAGAGCAGTATTTATTTTTATTTTTTAAACTTAAATCATTAATTCAGAAAAACAGAGCAGTATTTATTTTTATTTTTTAAACTTAAATCATTAATTCAGAAAAACAGAGCAGTATTTATTTTTATTTTTTAAACTTAACTCATTAATTCAGAAAAACAGAGCAGTATTTATTTTTATTTTTTAAACTTAAATCATTAATTCAGAAAAACAGAGCAGTATTTATTTTTATTTTTTAAACTTACCTCATTGATTCAGAAAAACAGAGCGGTATTTATTTTTATTTTTTAAACTTATCTCATTGATTCAGAAAACAGAGCGTATTTATTTTTATTTTTTAAACTTACCTCATTGATTCAGAAAAACAGAGCAATATTTATTTTTATTTTTTAAACTTAAATCATTAATTCAGAAAAACAGAGCAGTATTTATTTTTATTTTTTAAACTTATCTCATTGATTCAGAAAAACAGAGCGGTATTTATTTTTATTTTTTAAACTTACCTCATTGATTCAGAAAAACAGAGCGGTATTTATTTTTATTTTTTAAACTTACCTCATTGATTCAGAAAAACAGAGCAATATTTATTTTTATTTTTTAAACTTAAATCATTAATTCAGAAAAACAGAGCAGTATTTATTTTTATTTTTTAAACTTATCTCATTGATTCAGAAAAACAGAGCGGTATTTATTTTTATTTTTTAAACTTATCTCATTAATTCAGAAAAACAGAGCTTTTTATTTTTTTCAAGTGAACGCAATAAGCTTCCGTATCACCGATTGCGTAGAGTTAAAACAGCCAATCACAGCAGAGGACAGCGGATCACTGACATATAGATGAAGATGATATTCCTGACGCAGACGCGTTAATACAAACACTACAGTAGGTCTGAAACACCCAAAGGTCGTTGAGGCGTTCATAAAACCCAACCATGGTTCTGTCGGTGGGTTCGGGGAACGGCACCAGTACCATGTTCCAGCGGCCATTTAAAGGTTCTGCCGCGGCCTTTCCCTGTCCCCCAGCCGGGCAGCTCCCTCCATGTTCCCAGCCGACCGGAGCGGAGCTCAGACCGGGACGCAGTGACCTTGTTACCGGGGGGCACCGGCAGATACACAACACCGCCCTCACTGCGACACGCCGAAAACACGTCATTTCCACGGGAATACTCACACGGCGGAGGATCCACGGTGAAAAACCCACGCTTCTACTGAAACAGTCGGCTCTGCCAGGGAGACATGTTGGATAGAGACGTACGCTTAGCAACAGTACGACTTCCGCTTTCTTGGTTTTCAAAATAAAGCTCGTCAACGCGGCCGCCATATTGGAGAGGACAGAACGATCCTCTCAGCAGGGATCTTTGACTTATTTACGATCTCCATAAGATCTGTCCTCGGAAAAAAAAATAATTAAAGTTTTCACACATAACCCAAATATTTAAAACTTTTCTATTTCAATTCAGTTTACTTATAAATATTTAAAGGTAGCCTACTTTGTAAAAAAAATCCTCATTAAACACATAATATTATTTCATTATTTCCAGCCAATCATCCAGACAGATTTAGTTAAACACAAACATTCCAACTGTATGTTATTGTAGTAAATTATTAATTGCTTTGATCACGTTATTAACAATAATAAATTACATAATAAATTTATGAGAAGGTAATAATTCAGGACAAAATGAGATAGATCATAATTTCTCCTGAATTTTCTAGCATTTTCACTTTAAAGTATGCAGCTCTGAATTAAACCAGTAAGAAAACCTTCTATGGATAATTTACCTATTTTTCAACTGGCCACTTTGTCTAATGCCAGACGCAACGAGGAAGTTAAAAACACACTAAATCATTGTCTGATAAAAATCTGATATGATGTTTTCTTTCATGTTTTGTTGTATTCATTTAAACTCAAATGTCACTGAAAATGTTCTGATGGGAAAGTGTTATGGAGAAACATTATTTGTTGAGACACGAGGCCATATGTCAGACAGAACGTAGTGGGTCGGTCTGCAGATGTTCTAAACAAAGACAAATGAGTGTAATATGCCACTGAAGGCTACATTTAGTTACAATCCCAGGTATCAGTATTTACCAGCAGATAAGAAATAAGATGTGATCTAAAAGGTGTCAGTGAGGATCTGGTGGACGACACAAACAACCTGCCGGGTTCCTCACATCGGAAACTTTTAAACTGATTGGAATAATAAACTGAAAGCATAAATGTATGATTGATTTGAAATGAATTACCTGATAGGTGTCATGAACAGGTGCTATATAAATAAACTGAATGGGATTGAAAGTATTGTACCCATCTGGTTCTGGTCTTTAATGAATGTTATACAGTGGGTTCTGGTTCTGAGGTATCTGGAACCCATCTGGTTGCCCGTGTGAACGTGCATTTCTTCTACAAGCCCAACAGGGTGTGGCGCTCCATGTTCCATGTTCTGGTGTTCTACCATTGCTGTGTATGTATCTGTGTGTTCCTTTACTTAATGATGAGGTTTTGGGTTTCATAGAGGAGGGAGGAGACGGGTCAGGGCACGCTCAGCCTCTGCGCATTACTCATGACGTCGCAGCTGCTCTGTCTGGTTCTGCTGGTTTTGTGAGGAGGAAGGCAGAAAGCAGACCAGGGTGGAAAAAAGAGGATCCAGAGAGTTTTTCTCCTCTTGCTTCACTGCTAAACTTACCAGTTTGGTGTTTTTGAGCAACGTTTCGGTACCAGGTAAGGTTCTGCTTGTTTGGGTTTTGGCTGTTCTATCCCGTCTTTAGGTCAGAACTGAACAGAGGGCAGAGATGGTTTCCAGAACTAGAACTTTTACAGAAAACATTTTTCTCTTCTAAACAAGACACCTAAAAGTTCTTCCAGCCTGGAAACACTAGAGACGTTCCTCAGGAAAGCAGCAGAATGATTTCCTGAGACGGAGACGGAGAGGAAAGGAGAAAGTGAGTCATCCGTTTGGTCTTCAGCTTACAGAGACTAACTGGGGTGTGCCTTAGAAACCTCCACATTATTAAAGCTATCACTCACTCATCTATGAGCTCCTGAATGTCCTGCCTGATTATGGAGCCTTCTACGTACAAACCAAACCTCTGTAGATGTTCTCTGGTTTTTGGGCTCCAATAGAAGCTGGTTCTTCTCCGGGTTCTGGCATGTTTGGACCTGTAGATGCCAGCTGGTATCACCATGATCTGTTCCTGGATGGTTCCTCACCATGTTTGTGCGCTTCAGCAGAGTTTACGTAACCCAGGCATCAAACCAAGAACGTTTGGACCTTCATACAGCCATGGTACCAGAGCTTTATCCGACTTAGAAATCTGTTGATCCTCTCCACACTGTTCCTGGAGTGTTGGAAGAAGTTCCCTTTGGCGTCTCTGGCTGTGATCTGGGACAGAATCCGGAAGATCCCAACTGGCTCGAAGGAAAAAGAAGCCACACATGGATGGGGTCAGGACGGTTGGAATCAGAAATGTCCCGAGGCCTGTCCCTCAGAAGACACAGCCAAGCTAAGGTTGGCTTGGACAAAAGCTTGAGATGATGCCTTGCTGGAAAATCTCAAGATCTTCTTGGTCTAATCTGTCAGTAGAAATCCTTATGGTCAGTTATTCATCACAACCAACAATTCTCTAAAGGTTCTGCTGCAGAACGGAACAAAATATCACATATAAACATTTTTTGGAGCCACAGGGCCAAACACTGTGCTGGTTCTGGTAGATTGGTTCATTCTGGCTTCTAAATTTGGGTTTAGGGAGTCACTTGTGTGAGCGTCCACTTCCAGGTAGATCACCTACCTGGAAAAGGCCAGTATGTGTTTGTTTGTTTGTTTGTTGTTTGTGTGTGGGTGTGTGTAAACAAGTATTTATTCAAATCAATGTGAGTGTAGACCAGTTCCACTGTAGGCAAGTCCACTGTAGCCCAATCCACTGCAGACCAGTCCAGTGTAGACCAGTTCCACTGTAGACCAGTCCAGTGCAGACCAGTCCAATGCAGACCAGTCCAGTGTAGACCAGTCCACCGTACACCAATCCAGTGTAGACCAGTCCACTGTAGACCAGTCCAGTGCAGACCAGTCCAGTGCAGACCAGTCCACTGCAGACCAGTCCAGTGTAGACCAGTCCACTGCAGACCAGTCCACTGCAGACCAGTCCAGTGTAGACCAGTCCAGTGTAGACCAGTCCACTGCAGACCAGTTCCACTGTAGACCAGTCCACTGCAGACCAGTCCAGTGTAGACCAGTCCACCGTACACCAATCCAGTGTAGACCAGTCCACTGCAGACCAGTCCAGTGTAGACCAGTCCACCGTACACCAATCCAGTGTAGACCAGTCCACTGTAGACCAGTCCAGTGCAGACCAGTCCACTGTAGACCAGTCCATTGCAGACCAGTCCACTGTAGACCAGTTCCACTGTAGACCAGTCCATCGTACACCAATCCAGTGTAGACCAGTCCACTGCAGACCAGTCCACTGTAGACCAGTTCCACTGTAGACCAGTCCACTGCAGACCAGTCCAGTGTAGACCAGTCCACCGTACACCAATCCAGTGTAGACCAGTCCACTGCAGACCAGTCCAGTGTAGACCAGTCCCGTGACCAGTCCAGTGTAGACCAGTCCAGTGTAGACCAGTCCACTGTAGACCAGTCCACTGTAGACCTGTCCAGTAGAGACCAGTCCAGTGTAGACCAGTCCACTGCAGACCAGTCCACTGTAGACCAGTTCCACTGTAGACCAGTCCACTGCAGACCAGTCCAGTGTAGACCAGTCCACCGTAGACCAATCCAGTGTAGACCAGTCCACTGCAGACCAGTCCAGTGTAGACCAGTCCACCGTAGACCAATCCAGTGTAGACTAGTCCACTGCAGACCAGTTCCACTGCAGACCAGTCCACTGCAGACCAGTCCAGTGCAGACCAGTCCACTGTAGACCAGTTCCACTGTAGACCAGTCCAGTGCAGACCAGTCCAGTGTAGACCAGTTCCACTGTAGACCAGTCCACTGCAGACCAGTCCAGTGTAGACCAGTCCAGTGTAGACCAGTCCACTGCAGACCAGTCCAGTGTAGACCAGTCCACCGTACACCAATCCACTGTAGACCAGTCCACTGCAGACCAGTCTGCTACTGGGACCTCTTCAGGAACCAGGGTGGTTACTCTTCGTCTTGCTGTTTGGTTGTAGGAACCAGAACCAAATCATCCTAAAGTGGGTCATGCCTGAGACCAGCCCTGGTGGTGAGGTAGAACTCTTTGGACCGACCCAGAACTAAGGCTGCAGCTTGGTGTGCATCAGGTTAATCTAACTGGGAAACGCGTCTCATTGCCATTGATTATTATTATCATTATAATAATGATTGTCTGAGATGAAACTGATGTTCATCCAGTCTCAGAGTTTACCTGCGGCACTGCTGTCATGATGGATGTAATTAGATTATAATCCTGATCAGAGCCAACACAGAGATTATCGTTGCTTTGATCTGATGCTCGAACTTTGACCCTTTATGTCACAGATCAGGAAGCTGCCACTGTATTGCTGCATTCTCATTGGCTGCTTCTGTCAAACAAAAGCACCATTATGAATTTTCTCTGGATTTCATAGGAAACCAGTTTGAAGATGAAGCAGCTGACAAGATGCCGCAAACTGGTTCCCTGTACAGGTGGTGGTGGTGATGGGGGGGTTGATAAGAAATAAGCATTTAGACTCTATGAACTTGATGTCTCCTGCAGAGAGTCCGATGGACGGAGATCAGCCTGGTTCTGGATCACTGGAACCACAACAGATCTGATTTGAAAGGCAAATCTGGCTGAGCTAAACTCCATGTACATTGCCGGGGATTTTTTAATAACGACTATTCTGCATACCTGGATTTAAACCAAACTGTGTCCACACCTAACCACAGCAGAGCATTGTTCAGCACATTCATTGACAGCTCTGGGGCTTAAACGCTGGTTCTGGGTGGAAACAGGCTGAACACCTGCAGCCGGTTTGTTCCAGACATCCAGAAATCTTTTCTTTGGTCAGAGTTTTTAGAAAGTATCTCTGCGTGAGTCAGAGTGATGCTGGGTTTGTTCTGGTTGTTGAACTGGAGCTGTTGGGACGCTGTGGCTGATGTTTTCTGTCTTCTTCTGTCCCAGATCACAGAACCAGCAGGATGAACTGGTCCGGACTGGAGAGCCTGCTGAGTGGGGTCAATAAATACTCCACAGCCTTCGGGAGGATCTGGCTATCCATGGTGTTTGTGTTCCGGGTTCTGGTCTTCGTGGTGGCGGCCCAGAAAGTGTGGGGAGACGAAAGCAAGGACTTTGTGTGCAATACCAAACAGGTGAGCTCCCTGTGAACACACCTTTCCACGAGAGTCACTCTGGTGGACAAACGGGTTCTATAATAAAACGCTGAGGGTGGTATGCTGCCACAGGAGAAGCTCCGCCCCCCCGATCTAGTATCTAGTCAGCTTGGTCTTTAAAGCCGATCTCAACACTCATTCATCCTGAGATAATTCTGCTGCTCCATACTTCGTTCTTTATCTCTAAACCAACCACCACAACCAGATTGTGCATCCAAACAAACCCAGAGCCTTTAACACTGGGTGGGATTATTTGTTAACACTCTACTTACTCTACCATATGTCCATATGTTTATATGAAGATATCAATCATGTCAGATAGCTCAGATAAATAGACAAACCAGTAACATCCAGGAGTAAATGATCAGCTAAAAGATAAAAATGAAATCCCCAAGGTACCTTGGGTTAGCTTATCTTATTTAGCTTAACACAAATAACATTGGGTTAGCTTATTTCATTTAGTCTAAACCAAAGTACCTTGGGTTAGCTTGTCTTATTTAGTTTAACACAAATTAACTTGGGTTAGCTTACCTTATTTAGTTTAAACCAAAGTACCTTGGGTTATCTTATCTTATTTGATTTAACACAAATAACATTGGGTTAGCTTATCTTATTTAGTTTAAACCAAAGTACCTTGGGTTATCTTATCTTATTTAGTTTAAACCAAATAACATTGGGTTAGCTTACTTTATTTAGTCTAAACCAAAGTACCTTGGGTTATCTTACCTTATTTAGTTTAAACCAAAGTACCTTGGGTTATCTTATCTTATTTGATTTAACACAAATTACCTTGGGTTATCTTATCTTATTTAGTTTAAACCAAAGTACCTTGGGTTAGCTTATCTTATTTTATTTAAAACAAATTACCTTGGGTTAGCTTATCTTATTTAGTTTAAACCAAAGTACCTTGGGTTATCTTATCTTATTTTGTTTAAACCAAATTACCTTGGGTTAGCTTATCTTATTTAGTTTAAACCAAAGTACCTTGGGTTAGCTTATCTTATTTAGTTTAAACCAAAGTACCTTGGGTTATCTTATCTTATTTAGTTTAAACCAAAGTACCTTGGGTTATCTTATCTTATTTGATTTAACACAAATTACCTTGGGTTATCTTATCTTATTTAGTTTAAACCAAAGTACCTTGGGTTATCTTATCTTATTTAGTTTAAACCAAATTACCTTGGGTTAGCTTATCTTATTTAGTTTAAACCAAAGTACCTTGGGTTAGCTTATCTTATTTAGTTTAAACCAAAGTACCTTGGGTTATCTTATCTTATTTAGTTTAAACCAAAGTACCTTGGGTTAGCTTATCTTATTTAGTTTAAACCAAAGTACCTTGGGTTAGCTTATCTTATTTAGTTTAAACCAAAGTACCTTGGGTTATCTTATCTTATTTTGTTTAAACCAAATTACCTTGGGTTAGCTTATCTTATTTAGTTTAAACCAAAGTACCTTGGGTTAGCTTATCTTATTTAGTTTAAACCAAAGTACCTTGGGTTATCTTATCTTATTTAGTTTAAACCAAAGTACCTTGGGTTAGCTTACCTTATTTAGTTTAAACCAAATTACCTTGGGTTAGCTTATCTTATTTAGTTTAAACCAAAGTACCTTGGGTTATCTTATCTTATTTTGTTTAAACCAAATTACCTTGGGTTAGCTTATCTTATTTAGTTTAAACCAAAGTACCTTGGGTTATCTTATCTTATTTTGTTTAAACCAAATTACCTTGGGTTAGCTTATCTTATTTAGTTTAAACCAAAGTACCTTGGGTTTAGATCTTATTAGTTTAAACCAAATTACCTTGGGTTAGCTTATCTTATTTAGTTTAAACCCAAAGACCTTGGGTTAGCTTATCTTATTTAGTTTAAACCAAATTACCTTGGGTTAGCTTATCTTATTTAGTTTAAACCAAAGTACCTTGGGTTAGCTTATCTTATTTAGTTTAAACCAAATTACCTTGGGTTAGCTTATCTTATTTAGTTTAAACCAAAGTACCTTGGGTTATCTTATCTTATTTGATTTAACACAAATTACCTTGGGTTAGCTTATCTTATTTGATTTAACACAAATTACCTTGGGTTATCTTATCTTATTTGATTTAACACAAATTACCTTGGGTTAGCTTATCTTATTTAGTTTAGAACAAATTACCTTGGGTTAGCTTATCTTAT